>JANHAO010003423.1:0-26167 GCA_026873985.1 Saraca asoca
ATCCTAATCCTAGGCCTTTTTGCATCTAGTATCTTCTTTGATTGTTAATTTACTTTCTTTGCTTTCTATTATTTCTTCTTCTATTCTCTATTCTTCTTTCTTTATTTCCTTTATTTTCTATTGATTTGGACAGTTAAAGTGTAAAGATTCTAGTACTTAAAATAGTTTCCCTATGGGATCGATCTGTATTTGTCGGTACTAGCTACAACTACGCCGTGCACTTGTGGATATTTTAAACATACATCAATAGTCCACCTACTTTTGATGCTGAAAATTTTTCTTTTTGCAAATATAAATTAAAATCTTTATAGAAGCTTTAGATGTGGACATGTTAGAAATTCTAGAAACAAGTTATGAATCCCCCAAAATATTTGTTAATGAAATTTTGCAGCCTAAGTCTAGATTGTTATAGACTGAGGAGGAAAGAAGGAAACACCTTCTTACTTCTAAGGTATAATGGATTGTTATTAACTCACTATTTACTAATGAGTTTCAAAGAATTTCTGAGTGTAGTATAGTAAAAGAAATCTTAGACACTCTGGAGATTGCTTACAATGTTAGAACTCAAACTGATTGCAAAATGTAAGCGTAGCACTGCCTTATGGCAAAACATAATGAAAATATACAGATTTTAAATTATCCTTCATTTTTCTGTGGTTTCTATGTTAATGATACTGATAGTGAATTTAACAATCAAACAGATGCTGAAACAATTGATGAGGTTAATGATGTAAATTATGATGATTCTAATGACTTGTTTAAAGAGATTTATGAAGCTTTGATTAAAGCCAATAAGGAGATAAAGAAAGTAAAAAATCAAAATGAGAATTTACTTAAAAAGATTGAGCAAATTGAAAAGAAAAATACTGATTTGAATATTTTACTTGAGAAAATATTAAGTGGAATTAAATCATGTGAACATTGTGAGTCTTATAAGTTAAAAATAGAGAAGTTAAATAAGGCTTTACAAGGATTTGCTAAAAGCAATGCGAAACTTAATGGCATGCTAGAAAATTAGAAAAGTTTTTAGAATAAAGTTGGATTAGGATGTAAGCAACGGAAAAAGAAGAGATCAAAAAGGAATTACAGTTACATTAGTTGTTATTATTGTAATCATAAAGCATATTATATCAGAGATTGTCCATTTAAGAATGGAACATGTTTGCTAAATCTTAATGAGAAATTTATATGGTTATCTAAATCATCTACTATTAAAAAAATTTCTATTATATCTACTAAAAAATTTGGACCTAAAATTTACTAGGTACCAGCTAAAAAAGTTTAATTTTAGTTTTGTAAGTCTGTGTGGTAGGAAAGAATGCAACTCATGATGTAGGATAGAAGTTGAACTCATCACAAGACAATGATTGTTAATTCCCCAAAAAATTTTCAATAAATTTTCATATTTCTTATTTTTTATATTTGATTTGTATATTGTAATTACTAACTTCAACATCGAATATGTTGCTGACTTTGTTTTGAAAGTACATGGAGAGAATTTGAACTTTCAAGTGATTCTAAGATGTTAATTGGCTGTTTAAGTGATTAGGAAATCACTTAGAAAAACAAAAATTTAGAAAAACTGAACTCAGGATTTCCTGAATTGATTCAGTAATTGATTTGCATTTATCCAGATTTTCCTTGAGTTTTTGAATTGATTTTGTAATTGATTCACTTCTCGTAAAATACACTATGAGAATCAATTTTTCAATTGATTTAATAGATTTTCCAAAGTTTTGGGAAGACTCAAAAATTCTAAAATTTTTCTCAAACATCTGGATGAATTGATTCCCTAATTGATTCATTGGAATTCTATTTATATATGAACCAATTCAATAATCGATTCACCTATGAATTTTAATGAGTAAATGTAAACCCAAATTGATTCTAACTTAAATTTTTGCTCTCTGAATTGATTCATGAATCGATTCAAGGCACAATTCTATATATATTTGAATTGATGCTGAACTCATTTCGTAGTTCACCTTTAGCCTGACCTATAAATTCTCTTAACTTCTCTCACCAAAAACATTGAAATCTCATCCCCCAACACACTTTTTAGACAATTTTGCTTGACAGAAACATTAGAAACACTACTTCTAACATTTTTGACTAATTAATTTCATCAAAATCACTCAAAATCAAAAATCCCCAAATCAAGCCCTTAAAACCCTAGCAAAGAGAATCAAGCTCACAGCTAAACGAAAGGACAAATCACTAGTAAAGGCATCTCAACTAATAGATAAAGAATATTTCTTCAAATCTCAAAATGAGTATGCAACTAACCTTTCACTTGAGAATAGGAAATTAGGAACTTTGAAATATTTTAGGGAAATTTTTAACCTTCAAAGGAAATGTATACCCTGGGTTAGCAAAAATGTTTTATGCAAACCTTGCTGATGTTGATGGAATACATGTTATGTGATGCATAAGCATGTGGTTGTTGATTTTGAACTACTTGCAAATGAATTTGGCATGGATAACACACCCCTAAAGCTTACTGCAGGATTTTTTCCAAAATATAACAAGGAATTAGCCATTAGAATGCTATTTCCTTACTCCACCCCAAAGGATGGAAGTGAAAAGTTGCTTATAACTAGCTTATCCCCTAAAGATTAGATCCTACACTATGCTTTAAGCAAAGTAATTTTGCCAGGGATCACAAACCTTACACAAATAGTGGAATATGAACTATTTTTAATGCAGATTATCAAAAATCAATTAGATTTCAATTTTCCCTATTACATTTTGAAATATATGGCTAACTGTTCTAAAAGAACAGACATTGGATTTCTTCCCTATGGCATGATCCTTACTGTTATCTTTGCCAAATTCAAAATAAAGTTTTCTGATGAAATTCTTGTTACACCGCCAAATGCAACTACCATGATTGCTGCATCACATTTACATAAAATGTGATTAGAAGAAAATCAGTAAGGAAAATGAGCCAAAAAAAATAAAAAATTACTCAACTAATTGGAGAAGTTTCAAGCACAATTGGGATATCTACTAAAGCTAAAGAAAGAATAAGAATAATTAAAGTGGTTGAAAGATTACACAAATACATGACAGAACAAATGAACAAAATAGCAGATAACAAAGAAATGTGGTTTGGCCTTATGGAAGACGGATGTCTCACATGGAAGAAGAAAATTGAAAAAGAGACAATGAAATCAATCAAATGCTTAAATCACTTGAAACTCAAGTACAGGAGATCAGACAGTGATTACAACAACAAGATGAAGAAGCTAAACTTCAAAGAATTGATTTGCCACCTGCTGAGTAGTTGTCTTTATGCTATTTGATTATCTTACTATTTTTATTTGTTCCCCTTAGTTCCATTCCCCTATTTTTGTTGATGTTTTTAGACTATATTGTGATGATGTGATGTAATTGGATTCTGATTGACATTATATTTTCATTATGGATATTGCATTTTTAAACCAAATATTATTTTAATTCAGATGCTTGAATACTATATGTTGATATATGATTTCTTTAAGTTCTAGAAATTGATATATAAATTTTAAATTTTGCTAAGATATAAATTTTGATTAAATTCTGATATATAAATTGTGCATTCTTTCAATTTTAATATTTTTTGTACATATTTTTTTACATTATTACTTTTTGATGTGCCAAAAGGGGAACAAATATGAAATTTTTAAATAAAATTCCATAGATTTTAGATAAGGTCTCAAAGTAAAAATAATAAATTTCAAATGAGATATTATTTTCAATTCAAAATGGGGAGACATATAAAAGAGAAATAGAAATTTTTTTAAAATAAAATAAAATAAAATAAAAGTTAATAAATTTTTGTGAAAATTAATAAGCTTCTTATGAAATAAAATTTAAAAATTTAAAAACCATTTTTTGATAAATTTTGAATTTCATTTAAAATTGTTTGTTACCATCAAAAAGGGTTACCTAGCTACACATTTTTCTCTTGGTTTTAATGTTGAAAAATAATTTTAATTTAAATCATTATCTGACAATATATTTTACTGTTTGTTATTATTTGTTTTGTAGGTTCTAAGTATATGATTCAAGAGATCCCAAATTAGAATTAGCAATTATTTTTATTTCTATAAGATCTTTTGTAAGTGAATTCAAATTAGATTTGATTCAAGCAAATATTTTTTGTCGGATATAATGAGGTATAAAAAAATCATTTGAAGAAAGCTAAAATCAAATATTTTTTAAACAAAGATTTTTCCACAAGTACATATTTTATAAAACTATTTTACACTTTGAGAATTGATTTAAGAATTGATTCATGTTGAATGGCTTGTGAAAAATATATTTGAATTGATTTATAAAGAAAAGTTTTTAAAATTTTTTTTTACTGAAGGTTAGGATTTTATTCTAAATCGATTCAAGAATTGATTCACAAACTAAAAGCTAGTTATTTAGTTATAGACGGTTACAACAGTTATAAAAACCCTTAACTAATTTTTAATTACATAAGAATACACTTCTTTCTTTCTTCTTCAAGTGCAAAAATCACAAAGCAAATAGATAAAAATCATATTTGCCTCTACCTCGTTACATCTCTCAATCAAAAGGATTTGAATCAAATCTCACACAATTCACATTAGATGTTTGAGATCTTCATCTCAAACTTTGGTACTATATTTCTTACTTTATCTTGATTTTTCTTTTGAGATTTCTAGGTTGATAGGAATCTGGTATAGATTAGTAAGAGCTTGTAGAAAATCTTATAGTTATTTTAAGTTTGGAAAAGTTAAGTGAAAATCTTCTAGGTTAGCAAGATTTCTGTTATAATTATTGTGTAAAACTATCAGTTCAGGAGCCGTTTTAATCCTAATGTTTTGATAATAAAAGTGGTAATCTGGTTGAAGCTTATCTAGTGGACTAGACTTGAATTGTGGTTTCAATTCAAGTTGAGCCACTTTCTATTATTTTGCATATTTACTGCATAATTTTCTGTCGTGCTTCTTGATACAAAGCAATTTATTTCATTCTTGTTAAATTCAAAGATAATTCATTTTTTTAATTAAAGGAGTATATAAAATTTCCCTAAAGGAATAAGGACAAGATCCATATTATACAATTTATTTGGGACCCTCAATAGTTAATCATTTTTTTAATATAACTATGCTTATACCAACAGATAAATGAATGATTGAATTTATTTATACAGGAAATCTGCAAGCAGAATGCATACATTAAAAGCAAGCAGACGATTCCGCATAATACAGGATCTAAAACATTTGCATAGTTAAAGAACGAGATGTTAGTATAACCATCATAATTGAGTAAATAAAATTAAGTTTATATAGATTCATTTAAGCTAAATCCTTTTTGTTGAAATGATAGGAAAAGGAAAAAGAACATCCAATTGGTTGAGTAGAGTTGTAGAATGTTGTACATTAGAACAGTGATGGTGCATGTGTGAACAAGGAAGCAAGAAGCATAGGGTGAGGATTCAGTTAAAAGTTTTATTAGTTTCATGATTGATATTTATTAGTTGATATCATAATAAATTGTGTTTACATAAGAAAAATTGAATGAAGCTTTGAGCCAAATGGACCTGTTGTAACATTTAGCATTATCTCCGGATGATGCATTTGGAAAAGTGTTTGAAAAAGAGCATCTAGGCTGTGTTTATGATCTAGGGATGGGAGTTTGCCTAACAAATATACTTGGGACCAGCTCTCAAAGAATACACTCTACCAGTTTATCCAACACAAATCCAATAATTCAAAAAGAGGTAGAAAGCCTAAAATCAAAGCTCAACCAAATCAAAGAGGAGTTGGCTAAAACAAAATAACAAGTGCATGTCATCTTGAACTATATCAAGGAGATGGGAGGGTGCATTCCACCTTATTTATTCAACCAACAAACTGTTAGTCAACAAGTACAATTTCTAGACTTTACTCACAATATACCCTTGTAATGATTCATGAATTTTGATGCTGTTGGTTGTAGTTTGGATTGGATTGTCTGTTGTTTAATACAATGGAATCACTTTTTGTAAGAAGGATTAGTATTTGTTTTAACAGGTGAGGTTTGGGAGTTGAACATATAATTAGGATATGACATTCCATGGGAGTGTTGCAGTACATCAACATTTGAAGCACACTTCATATGTTTGAATTTTATATTAGTTTGACTGAGATGCTTAATTACTTGGTTCTTCATTGTTAGTTTGACCGACAAGAGATACGTTATAAGGCTGAAAAGGAACTTTTGCGGTAAAGCAGAAAGAGAAGAGTGCTTTGCGATCATTTTCTATACGGAACATGGCCCAAGCTTGTTAGCTGTATGACCCTTTCCCCTAATTTCCCTATCAATCCATATAGCTAGCCATGTATATATTAATCCAATTAGAAAGCAGGTGGTAAAGTTAAAAATAATGTACTACTGTCAGAGCTCTGAGTGAAAAAATAATAATAAAACAATTTAAGGGAAGAGACTGAGTCTGAGCAATTGTCTTCCTTTGTATCTGCAAATAGTCATCTCCCACAAGCTTTCATATAGAGAGAATTAATGGCAAGTGAGATTTGTAAGAGTTAAATATACAAGTTGGTGTTGTTGAAGGCTGCTGATCAGATCGAAGAGTCTTGGATCGATGGATTGCTTTGAGATCAAGCAGCAGCACCGGTTTATTATCCAATATCACGACAAGTCAAAACAAGAAAAAGAAAATCATCTAGTCTAACTGAAATTTGTAGTAGCATTCACAATGCCAAAAGAATGAATTATTTTATAGGAAATCTAACTTAATTGAACTTTGAGAGGTTTTTCTATCTGCAACTGCCATGTTTTTTATAGGGTCTGTTGCATTTGTCAATAGTAAGTGATTTCATTTTAAATAATAAAGTAATAATCTGGAATTGAAATCGCTTGAGAAGCGATATTTTGGTCACAGAAGATTTATATCATGCATGTGATGTGCTGCGCTTCTCAGTGGTGTCGCGAACAAACATATGCAGGTACCGGAGTTGTGATTGGTGCGTTCTTCTGTAGCTCTCTGCCGAAACTTGATAATTGGGTTTTGTTGTGCTGATGGATGAATTGTGTGTGTTTTGTTTTCTATCCATCAATCTGTGACAGAGTTGGTTTGTCATGCTGTGTCACTCGGTGGAAGGTGGGAGTGGAATGCCTTTGCTGGTTTTTAGTTACAATTTTGGGCTTCAAAAGCCACCTTATTTTAAGTATATAATATAATTGTCGTGGACTGGTTCTAGACTAATTCAAAAAACTGAAGTGAGTGGTGCACTGTCCTTTTTTGATGTTGATATGATACAGGCTTCTAGTATACTAGTGCATTTGCAAGTCCGATGACATTTAATTCAAAGTCTTTCTTCTATCATTTAAGTCCAGAATTTTGAACCGTGCCATATTACTTGAGCAATCTAACTGAAGGATGAAGCATATGTTCTCCAATTTTTGTTTCCTAATGGCAATAAAAATGGTACCTGCAACTATCACCAATATCAATTTTTGTTTTTCCTCATGGCAATAAAAATGGTGCCTGCGACAATAAAAATGGTGCCCTTTGTTTCCTAATGACAATAAAAATGGTACCTGCGACTGTTACTAATATCAAATATTTTTTTTAATGAACAAAACAATCAATTGAATCTATTTTGACTATGGTTTCCTTATCTGGCTTGATAATTTTTGTTTTATCATTGTTCTTTTTGTTATACTAATTAAATCGATTAATCAATCGGGATGCATAAAATTTAGAATACTGAAAACAGATCTTACCTGTTGCAGCCATTACAATTATACTTACAATCACGAAACAAATCTGACTAGGATCTTCCTCTGTAAATCCTTTTCTCTTCAAGCAGTCGCTCAATGAGACAAGCTGCTCAGATAGACAAAACTGTCTCTCAATTGAATGCAGAGGGAACCTAGCCAATATATTAACCCTAGGACCCTCCTATCATGGGCTTTAGAATTAAGGCCTGCATTATGAGACCCACACCAATCAGTAACAGATGTCCTAGTCCAATATAAGTGGATCACCTTAATAGATTAATAAACTATATTACATCTACTTATAAATTATATATTAGCCCGTTTATTTTAGCAAAACAAAAAACATAACTATTTGTAGCCCATTGAAAGAATTATAAAATAATTCTTACACTTTTTTCATCTGATTTTGGCTTTTATCCGTCACAGTCATTGTAACGTGGAAATTAGAGCAATTAGTGCAATTAGCAATATGGCAATTAATGTGTAAATTAGAGCAATTAGAAGTGTGACATTTTGGTAATGAACTTAACATTTAATTCTTTCATGCTTTTTTAATAAGATGATGTTCAAGTTATTCTATAAATCTTTCAAGATCAAAATTCACTCATGGAAGCAAAAAATTTTCTAGAGGGAGCAACAAATATAAAAATGTTACTGATTGTTACCAATCATTTTAAATTACTATATTAATTTTTTTTTGGACATATGTGGATATATAAAAAATAATTTTTTAACTTTAAGAACTCAAGATATGTAATTTTAAATTTATGATATGCATGACAATCTACATTTCAACTCTTTTACATCTAATGAAATGTATTCCTAATTTATTATATCAATTTATTATTGTATTGGTTTATTTATTATATAAATATAGTTATAATTTTATTATTTTAATTATAATTATATTGGTTTAATTATTATATCATTTTAGTTGAAAAATATGGGTCAGGTGAGATGTAAAAAATTGGCAAAAATAAAAATAAAAATAAAAGATACATTGTGAAAATTAATATATATATATATATGAAAATTTGAGGCAGTTTCAGACGTCTCCATATTCTTTTAGAAAAAAAAAAGATCTTTCAAAAACATTTATGAGCAGTTCAAAACTGTTCAATAGTTAAAAAAAAAAAAGGAAAACTTTAAGGATGCTTTGGAACTGCCTCCAATTTTTTTTTCAAAAAAAATTTGAAAAATGTTAGAGGTGATTCAAAACAGCTACAATTTAAAAAGAAATTGAAAATAGTTAAAGGTGGTTAAATTGTCTTTAATTAAATTGCCACTAAATATCAGTATTTAATAACATTCAAGTGGTTACAATAAACTTTCATTAAATGCAATGAGGCAGCCACTTTTATGGCAGTTACGTGAATCATAATCAAGAATATTAGAAGCTGTTTAAACCACCTCTACATACAAGTAATAACTGTTGCTAATTAGCATAATTTTTTTAATGTGTATAATATATAAATTATATATAAAGAAATATGTGGACAAACATTTAATATTTATTTTTTAAAAAACATAAATTGAGAGTGCAAAATATAAAAGATAAAGAATTATGAAATGGGAACATGATCATTGAGTGCACCAAGAAACTCATTGTCAATTATCGTACTTAATTGTGGCATTTTTTAAAAAATAAGTTACTTATTGTTTATTTTTAAGAAATCAATTGAAATTTTCATTATGTTATTAATAACAATATTTTTATAGAATAATATTTACAAAAAAAATGTCAATTGAACATAATACAAACTTGTGCGAATGCATAGATAAAAGACTAGTTACTATAGAGCTAAAAGAAGAGGTGAATTGGCTTGTAAGAATTATCTAATTTTTATACTTTCAAAATCTCTGAATTAAAAAAAATATAGAATATTTAAATGCTTTCAAGTACAGCGAATAAAATTAAAGTTTTTCAAATAAGCAAAAACAATTATTTGCAAATAAGTAAAGAGAGTAACAAAGTGAATGACAAAACCGTATTGTAGAGGTTCGATTGTACAAAAGAAATTCTGTCTTAGGTCTACTCTTCTCTTCTCAAGCTCCCATGGATCAATTGAAGTATTTTGATGAGTACAATTTATACATATTTTATATCTTTTCTATACTTAGTCTTTTATCATATTTATGTACTTAATTAGATACTTATAATCGGTTTTGTGGTTTAGTTAGTTTTTGTGCTTAATTGAATTAATTTGGTAAATTACACTGTTTCAAACTACTTCAGGTTTTTAGGTGAATCTTGAGTTTTGGACTACAATTTTGGGTGATTCTTATGTTTTTGAAAAGTTAAGAGAAAGATCTAAAAATGTTATGTAGAGTCCCAAACCTAATTCAACCATTTTGGAGACCAAATAAAACTTATAAACTGAAATAAAGTGCTACCCTATGACCAGAATTAGTTTTAGTATTTTCATCATAAGTGGAGCTCCATCCATGATTTTGGTACAAATCTAAGCCCATAGGATAGTCAAGATCCATTCACACAATTTTCATGAAGGGTTTGAGGTTAAATTACACCATTTTCACTAAGTTATAAGGCTATAGACTTAAGTGTTAGACTTTGTTATGGGTTGGATTGCTCTAAAAACCTATTTTCGTTTTAAGCCTATAACTTGATATAGGAATCAAATTTTTATGCAAAGTTAAGGCCATTGGATTCCTAAGATATAAAGCTACATTTCATATGCAGGGACTCAAATCCAATTAAGCCTCCTCCTAACCTTAATCAGTAGCCTAATTAGAGTAAGTGCAGTGAGCTTTATAAAAGCTTAGTTAAGCCACAATTGTAATAATTTTTAGATCATTTTTATTTTTACTTTACTTGCATGAAAGGGTGGAGCTCTACTAGCATAAGAACCTCAACCTTAATTAGGTTTTCTCTTCTTTTTTATTTTTACTTTTATTTTTACATTAATGTATAACTAAACTTCAATTTCAATCTAAGGGAAGTTTTGCATCAATTCTCTTGTTAATTATGAGACTTACTTTTATTGTTAATTTATTCTCAATTTGATTATCTATTTTCATACTAATAATTTCTTTGGATGATTAGTTAATAAGGTTAATTAATTAATTGTTCATTGTCATTTACTGCTAATTGAATTTTCATAGGCAATGTTATTGTTTGTGGCTGTTTGGTTTAAGTAGCAATAAGGGCTTTGATTTGCTATTGGGGTAACCCAATTTTCCTAGAGAATTGCGGGTAATTATTTGATTTGTTGCTGGGGTAGATTGATCAATTAGCCTTAGAATTTTCAAATCTTAATACTATTAGTAATTTGGTTGAGGTGCCAGGCTTCAACTGATTTAGCGATAAAGGTTAATCCGATGCTAGGCTTGATTGGCCAATTTAGAAAGAAATTAATAAGAATTAATTAGGTGTTAAGTTTAATTATATTCTTGACTAAGACTTCAATAAGGCAATGAAATGTTAGTGTCAATGATTAGTCACAGAATTGATTATAAGAGGCCCTTAGATTGAAGCTTTTCCTCCATTAGATTGCCTTTTTTCTTGCTTCTGTTTTGCTTATGCTATCACTATTAGTCTAATTTCTATTTCTAATTTGTTAATATCCCACCCCCATATCCCACTATGAACACTTTGAATTTAATCACTAATATCTGAGATTCGATCTGAACTCACCCTAACTATAAACTTAGGTAGAGTTCAGCTTTATCTTTGTTGGTCTTGACAACCGTCATTTTTTACTAATTGTAAATAAATAACAAACCTTTTATCTTACAACTAACCCTTTTTACAATATTTTTACACTTGTTGTTCTTTCAAGAACTATTTCTCAAAACCTTTCCAAGTTATCAAGGTCTTTTCAAGAAATACTCTCTCTTTCTCTCAATTACCTTACAATGAAATATTCTTAAGATCTCTTAATAAGATGTGCAATAAAAAATTCTAATACTTAATAGTATGGATTTGCAAATGTAAGTATTAAGGATGTGGAAGAATTTCTTAGAACAAATTAAGAAGAGAGTGTATGCAAGTTGTAGAGCAAATTCGTAATGTGTGTCTTCTTTATTTTGAGCAAGCCTATTTATAAGGTGGAGATGGTGCCCAAAACTTGTTCTCCAAGAAGGTCCATGGACTTTTAAAAGCTAAATTGATAAGAAAGTCCAACCATCTATACTTTTTTTGACCGATAAAATAGACAAGAGAAAAGTACAATGTAAATAAACCATGCGATGGAAACTCCTTAATTTAAAGTTGTGACTCCGGGTTTATATATCAAGCAGCTGTCCTTATATTTTTTTAATACACACCAGCCATATCTTTATTGATTTTATCAAAACAAGAATATATATATGTATATGTTTATATATATATATATATATATATATTGAGAGAGAGAGAGAGAGAGCACACGAGAAAATATTGAGGATATTTCTGGTCTTAATCAAATGGGTTAGGAACTTCAATATTTTAATAGAGGCTTTTGCATGAAAGAATATGATACTATCAGCCCAAAAGTAATCACTTTCTAGAGAGACAGTATAGATGGCCCATTTAGTTCCTCAATTACTACACAATACGTATAAAATATTTATAAGATGAAAAATCAAAGCATTAAAATGTTCCCAAATTTTCTAAAATAATAAATATCCAATGAATCTTTTTTTTTTAGTTATGCATAGGTGTAAAAATGATAACAAACTAGGTGGGGAAAAAGTAGTAACAAGTGTATATCTAAAATAAAATTCTCAACCATAAAATTAATCAAAATATACCATGATATGTTATTATAGATATCCTAGAGATAATTAGCTGTAATGACATGGAAATTATATATATTGACATATTTAATAAATATGATATTTTGATCTCTTTAGTAATTTAGTTTTAATATATATGTTTTGACATATGTATGTTATATTGGATAAAGCCCTTGAAATATGATTGTATATAAATTAATTACAATTAGGATGTTACTAATGAATATAATTTATATATATATATATATTATGCCCCTTTTATACTTAGTCTTTTATCATAATTTTGTGCTAAATTGGATATTTGTATTTACTTTCTTGATTTGGTCAGTTTTGGAAGTGAATTGGGTTATAGGTAATATGACATTAATTTAGGTTTTTAGGTGTATTTTGGAGTTTTGGAATTTGGTTTTGGGTGATTTTTATGTCTTTGGAAAGCTAAGAGGAAGCTCCACAAATGTCACGGAATAACCCAAGCCTAGTTCAACTACTTAAAGGTCAAATTCAGCCCAAAATCAAAATAGAATGTTGACACTTTGACCAAGAACTAGTCTTGGTATTTTGACCATATATAGAGCTTTAAACCTCAATTTGATGCAAACCTAAGCCTATTGGATTGCTAAGATCTGCCACTATAACTTTCATGCAGGACTTAAGGTCAAAACACACCATTTTGAATAAGATTTAGGGCTATGAATCTAAGTGACGAACTCTAGTATGGATTGGACTACTTTGCAAAACTGTTTCGATTTTTAGCCCAAAAGTTAAGCTAGGAATCAAATTTTTGAGCAAGTTTAGGTCCGTTGGATTGCTAAGAGATAGTGCTACAACTTTTATAGAGAGATCTAAGTCCAATTGTACCTACACCTAACCATAATCAGTGGCTAAAGTAAGAGGAAAGGTGTAGAATATAAAAATGTGAATTTAGTAGTCTTTTAGGAAACTTTCACTTCTCTTATTTTTGTAATAAAAGAGCTCTCTTAGGGCAAGAACACCAGTCCCTTTTAGGTTTTCTCTTTTCTTTTATTTTTGATTTTATTTCTCTTGTAATGTGTAACTAATTTTTCCATTCAATGTAAGGGAAATTCTACTTCAATTCTTTTATTGATTGTGAGACCTATTTCTATTATTAGTTTATTCCCAATTTGATTTCCTTATTTTTCTCATTTAATGGAATTAATTGCTTTAGATGATTGATTAATCGGGCCCCATTAATTAATTGTTCATTATAATTTACTACGAGTTACACTTCTATAATCCAAGTTGTTTATGGCTGTTTGGCTTTAGTAGTAATAGAATTTTTTATTGTGTGTTGGTGCCAGTCAATTACTTTAGAGAAATATATGGTGATTGATGAATCTGTTGCTAGGATGAGTTTGTTAATCAATCTTAGTCTTTTCTAGTTCCTAATACTATTGTTGAGTTGGTTGAGGTATTGAGCTTTGGTCAATTCAGCAATACAGGTTAATTCAGGTACTAGGCTCAATTATCAAAATTAGAGGGAAATTAGCAAGAATTGGTTTAAGTGTTGAGCCTAATTTAGCTCTTGGCTAAGTGGTCAAATAGAAAATGAAACTTTATGTTTATGATCAATTATTGAATTGAATGTAAGAGTCCCTTGGATTAAAGTTTTTCCACTTAAAGTTTCTTTTCTACATTTAATTCTTTTTGTTCATGTTTTCATCTATTGTCTATTTTCATATTTTGTTTAGATAGTTAACATTTCCCCCATCTTTTACTTTTATACACTAAATTAATCACCAGTTCACGTGGTTCTACCTAGACTCATCCTACTACAAGCTTGGATAGTTTAGCTTATTATCATTGTTGGTTTCAACAACCATTAAAATTTTGGCATCGTTGTTGACGATTAGCTTGATTAATTCTTGTATTTTTGGGATTTAGGATATTGAATTTAGGATTAGGATTTTAATTCTATTTATTTTCCATTGCTTTCACCCCCTTTGTGCATAGTTTTGTTAGTTTTTAGGTGTTTCCACTAAGGGCCAACTACAAATTTATTTGTGGCATTTGAGGCTAAAATTTAGTAGGCTAGAAGATTTTGTCTTTCTAATCAAAATTTATGGCTTTTCCATGAATCCCCACCTACTTTCACAAAATTCCATTATTTACTTTTGTTTTTGAATTTTTCATTATTTTTCTTATTTACTAACCTGATTTTCACTTTTTGTTTTTCTTGTTTCTTCTTATTTTGTCAATTTCTTTTATTGTTTTTCTTGTTTCATATTATCTAACATTTTACATTAGAAGTCATGGCTAAGAATTATAAACTTGCAAAGCAACTATGAGTTAACTTCTTTGATTCATCGATGGGCATTAATGCTAGCAGCTAATGGGTGTCCAATATTACAATCTTATGAACAATTCTAGGAAGCTTATATAGGGGGAGGATTTCTAGAGTAATATGACCCATATTATCCATAGAGTCAATATGATCCATTCTCCCATTCATGCAATTTTGGATGGTATAATCACTATGATCCATCTTTGACTAATATAACCATAACCACTTTCATCAATCAAATTCGAGCTTTGACTATCAAGCTAGACAAGCCCCATTTTAGCCCTTAATGTAATCTAACCAACAACCAAACTAAGTTCTATCTACTAGCAAATATCTAGAAGATCTAGTTTAAACTTTTGCTAGTAACAACTTGTATTTTTAGTAATAACAAAGAGCCAATATGTTGCAATTCCAACAAGAAATGAATGCCAAACTTCAAAACTTAGAGACGCAAGTGAGTCAGCTTGTTGCACAAATTAGCAAGCTAGAAGCTCAAACTTTAGTTGACTTAAGCTAAGAGTAAAAAGAAATAGAAGATTTAGAAGAAGAGTGCAACCTTCAACTTGAAGTTGCTAATACTGCTCCTCCTCCCCTTCCTAATACAGTGGTTGATTCTAAGAAAGAAGAACAAAAAAAGATAATTTGGAGAAAAACATGTCTATTATTATTCAAAGAAAATTTTTCCACATTTGCAAGGACCCAAATTTCTACATTTTGGAAAAGCCTTTCCTCAAATTAGTTAAGAACACAATTGATATTTATGATGGCACACTTAGCTTGGAATTGGAAGTAGTGATAGTAATTTTTAATATATATATATATATATATAAGGCTATGAAATTCCTATTAATGATTATTCCATTTTGTCTATTGATCTTATTGATTTCTTAATGCAAGATCTATTCAATTGTCTAGCAAAGCTAAACTTGATGCATTTCATGTAGTAATGCATATGGGCCTAAAAAGAATTAATAAATTAGTAGAGTTATATTCTGAATTTGAAGAGATAGCAATAGTGTTGCACTCTTCACTTCTAGTTCTGGTTCAAAGCAACCTGGATTCAAAGGAGTTGTACATATCATCTTCTCCCATCAAATGATTGCTACCAATAATCATATTTGATGTAGGATAACTAATGCTCCATTGAGCCAATGACATCAAGCAAATGTAAATCTTGGGAGGCAACCAAGCATTTTACTCTTTTTCCTTATCTCTTTTATTTTAATTGTCCATGAATCATTGATGATTTTGTACTTACATTGAGGACAATGTAAAATTTAAGCATGGAGAGGAGACTTTAAGATTGCTTTGTTTTGCTTTTTCTTTATTTTGATTATGTTTAAAAGAAAAAAATTGTGATTATTTTGTTCATTTAGGTATTTTTCAATGATAATGAGTTTGTTTAGGCCTTGAGTAAGTTGTAATTGATTTTAATGGTTTCATAGCATAATGGAATAAATTATATTGCCTCCTGATCCTTGAATTTATTATCATAGTTATGAAGTTTGAAATGTTTGTAGATTGATTTTGGTACACATATAGTTTATGAGATTCGAAACCATTACTAATCATTTTTATCAGGTTCTTCTTCTTTCTTGTATGTGATTTTCTTTCATGAAATTGTTGCTTTAAAACTTACTTTGAATCTTTTTAAGATTACATTGGCACATGCATTGATGAATATGATTAAGGCATTCTTTGATTGAGCCACTTCTCCGCTTTAACTAATCTTACAATTTACTATTTTTAAGCCCTTTTGAGCCTAATTGAAAAGCCAAGTCTTGGATGTCTTTACCATTCCCTAACCATAGTGATTATTAAAGCATTTAATTCATTAGTGGGATGGGTTCTTGAACAAGTGTGGGGTATGCTAATTATTTTGTGAAAAGGCACAAGTGATTCATTACAATGGTCAAGAAAAGAAAGAAAAAGAGCTCAAAGTAATTAAAGAGAAAGAAAACAAGGAAAAGAAAATTGAATTTGAAGGAAAAAGAAAATTTTCAAAAAGAAAGAGCTAAAAATAAGAGAAAGTGAAAAAGTGAAGAAAAGGAAAGAGAAAAAGAGAAGAAATAAGTGTGAAAATTTGTGATGTAGGTTCTAGTTTTTATTTCTAATTTGCTTGTTTGAATATATGCCATAATGCTCTATTAGTCTCTTTGGTTTCACACTTTCATATCCTAATCGTTCCTTTCTTTTCCTTTTCCCTTGGCCTCATTACAAACCTTGAAAAGTCCTTTTGATTTGTACTATGCATGTGATTTCAGTAGTGGAGATTAAATAATAAGAAAGCTTATGGTAGTGCATTTTCATGGATTGAAGTTGAGTGAAACACTTACCTATCTTAAACACTAAAGGAGTTGGAGAGCTTATCTTATGAAGGTTTAGCAATTTGATCTATTTTCTTCTCAATAAAATTACTTTGATAGTGATTTTGAGTTGTCAAGAATGTTACTTCATGATATGCTATGCCCCCTAAAATTTTGGTTGTTTCCTTGCTTTTGGATTTGCAATCTTATCATTATTGAAGGGTAGTGTTAGAGTTTGAGTTTTAAGTTTGGTTTGGTTTGGTTTAGTCTTTATCTTGCCTAATGATGTGCAAGGGCTAAGAGAGGGGGAATTTGATGAACATAATTTATACACATTTTATAGCCCTCCTATGCGTAGTCTGTTATCATGATTTTGTACTATATCATAGAACTATGTATTGATTTGCACATAAAATGAGTTTTATGTATAATCAATTGTGAGATAGCATATAGTCAGACATGCATCTATAATTGGATGTTCAAATTAAGGTTGACAATTGAACCATAACCTAAGTCCAATTTGAAATCAAGAGATGAAGGGATTAAATTACATACTAACACCTTATCATGAAAGGTTTTGATTTTCAAAAATTTATTCATGGCATTTGGATGGTCATGATGCTTTGCTAGATGCTAGTTATGATCTATTAATTTGTTTGAACAATTTAGGAAAATTTTGTTTGAATCAAAAAGAGTTTTAATTCAATTAAGCTTAATGAAGGTTGTAAATAAATTCATTACCGACATCATGAAAACCTAATGGATCACACACAATAGAATCTATTTGATCCAAAATCAAAGGAAAAATTAAATGCAAAATGTTTTGAATTTAAGAGTTGAAATAGTGAACATTTTGAAATTTGAAATGATTAATTAAGTGTTCTAATATGATTAGAAGTGTCAATTAATCAATGATTTAATAATTCTAATAGAGATTATAATTCTTAAATAGTAGCAAATTTCTAATGTTGATACTTGAATGTTATCTGAACATTTATATCAACTCAAGAGATCACAAGTAGAGGAATTGTTCCTCATTTAGAAAGTTGTTCTAATTAATAAATTAAAACAAGTTGAGAATTATTACATAAGAGAGTTTATGAGTTTAGGCTTATTGGACACAAAAGGAAAGTGCATGAAGGTTAATGAGTTTGGACTTCTTGGTCCAAGAGGGAAACACACAAGCTTAGAATATTAACCCTAGCCATGAAGCCCATCCACTTAGTGAAGTGGATGGCACAAGTAAAGGAAAACCCTAGCTTGTGCCCCACCCTTGCATGCCTTGACTCTTGCACTCCAATCTCCTCTATTTTAATAAGAGAGATGCCAACCCTTTGAGAGTGAGATGATACAATATGCTAAGCACATGTGTTGTGTGCCTAAAAATACTCTCTCAGTGTGATCTCTTTTCTTATTTCCTCTTTGCATTCAAACATCAACCATGGAAAAATGAATTCATGATTTCCTAGTGAGCTAACACCTCTTAAGTTGAGTAATTGATTTTCCTACTCTACCTATTACATGAGTATTGGTGGAGGCTTTAAATCAAATTGCTTCATATGAATCACCGTTGGTATTGGAGATCAAATTTGAAAGAATTGCTCGAAGACAATTCAAAGGACATGATCATAAAGCTTGTTGGTGAGTTAGTGGAATTGCTTAGAGATCAAATTCATATTTGAAGACTAAGGATCCAACAACAACTCTCAAGAAGATATAATTTAAATCCTTACTTGTAAGTGATATGAATTATACAAAATCCTATGAATTAATTTGTAAGAAATATGATTTGGGTTTAGGAAAAATTTTAAAAATTTTGTTGCACATATTTGATGAATTTGATCTATTTTCCTCAACAGTGATATTAGAGCACATATTATTTTCTTTTAATTTATGATTAAAGATTTGATTGTTATAGTGATTATTGAAATTACATGCATGTTGTAGTTTCGTTCCATATGATCAATAAAATTTTATTCAAAGTGCAAAATGTTTCTACAAAAAAATTTTCAAAACCAATGTGGATTGGATTTATACTTTGGATGAAAAATTCACTGAAAAGGAGCTGGTTAGCTACCATAGCAACTTGCTAGCTAAGCACAAAGCTGCTAGTTGAAACTTGGTGTTAGCTGGACCAACATGGTTGGATAAAATTTTGGCCAACACACATGGTGGTTCTAGCCACCTTAATTAGTTGTGATGATAGCCAATTAGCCTCTTGATTGATTCTGAAGACATTCAAATAGTCCCATAATTTAATTGCATAAATACAATTTAGGAAATTAATTGCAATCACAACCAATTTGAGAAAAACCTACCTAAATTATGTTTTTGTAATTATGGAATTTTTCCTTAACTTTGGATCTAATTTGAATATGATTACAAATTGATTGGAAATAATTTTAGAAAATTTTCTTTTATTTTGATTGTCAATACCAGTTAATTGGAAATAATATTGGAAACTTTTCTTTTATTTTATTTACTTGATTCCAAAGTTTTGGAAAGTATGATGGATTTGACTAATTGATTTTGAAATTAATTATGATTAATTTTCAAAATAGATTGATTGTGATGTTTTAATGATATAATCAAATTAGTCAACTTACTAGAATTAAATATTAATCAAACATGCATGACCATAATTTGAATCAAATAGTTAACATTCTATGCTTTCTTGTTTTATATATGTTACATATATATATCAACACACACACACACACATACACTATTATTAGGTATTTTATTAAATCTGGCTTGTATGTCTACCTTTCCTTCAAACTTTTGAATTTAAAATTCTTTTCTCATCTCACTCCCCTTGAATGTAACTTAAGGCTTCTTCTATATGGTGTAATTAGTTACATAAGATAGAACTAGGGAATTTTATTTTATTTTGAAAGTTGTTGAAGACAAAGGCAACCAAAGCATAATGGAGCATAGCTTGTGGTGACACAAAGTGTGTTCCATAGAGCTTTTCCCTTTTATGGTTTAAGGAAAATAATTTTAATTGATTGATAATCATCTTATGTATTTTGATGCATGCATGTGATTTATATTGTGATATAAATATGATGTATTCATAACATAGGCTAGTTGACATATGTGTGAACATAGACTAGCTAAAGTATGCATGGGATGCATGGGATCTTTAAATAGTTCAGCCTTAAATTAATTAAAAGATCCCTTACTAATTTAAGTTACATGTTAAGAACTTAATTAATTACCACCCATCAAAATAATGATAATCAGAGATCAATTTCATAATAACTTATTGGCCTTCATCAAGGTTATGCTACATCTGCCATGTTATTATTATTATAGTACAAGTGATATTCTTAATTGATGGTTTCAACTTATCAAACATGTATAGTTTGGATGGTCCTCATTAGGACCAATTTGTGGTTGGACATGATTAGATTTCACTTTGAATGTTATAAACAAAAGGTTATTAATAATGTTTGATTTGATAGATAATAAATGACAAAGAGTTATCAACCTAATGATTAGGAGTTACATTGAGATGTAATTAACAAATTGAGTTGTTTACCTAGTCTAATTTACATGGTTCCATTGGCCTCCATTAAGATCAAATAAATTAAATCAGGATCCTAACATGCTAAGATTATCATCCAACATGATAACCCAATTCTAAGACAATGGGTCATTAGAATTGAAGAAAATAATGGGAATTCATTTGATTAAAGTCCATTTGAATTGAACATTATGCTTAGATATTAATCCACTCTATTCTTATTGAAGGTTGTTAAAATGATGAATAACATCTTCTTGAGAAACATATTGATTGGTAATAAGCTAACCTACCTAAATTATGTGGATTGGTTATGAAACTTAAAAATTGTCCTTAAGAAGGAAAAGATAATCTACATCCTTGAGAAGGACCCTCCTGTAACCTCATCTAAAGGTTCAAGTGTGTATACAAGTTTCAACTTTGTTGCTCACTTGAAAAATCAAGAAGATGCTAAACAAGTTGCATATGTGATGTTGGCTTCAATGTCTCCTAACCTTCATAAGTAATATGAAAATATGACTCCCTCTGAGATGATTCTACATTTGTCAAAGTTATATAAAGTGCATGCTTAGATTGAGAGACATCAAGTATCTCATGAACTGCTTAACTACAAGATGGCCATTTGATCACTTGTTATAACTCATGTGCTAAAGATGATCAGGATAGAAAGATTAGCCCCACTCTACTATGTAATTGATAATGATCATGTAGTGAACATCATATTGTACTATATTCCTAAGTCATATGGGAAATTTGTCATGAATTTCTTCATGAATTTTCTCTTGCAGAGTTACTCAATATGCTTAAGACTACCAAAATGACTTTCAAGAAGGAATAGCCTATACTAATGGTTAGTACCTCTTCTAAGCCTAAGAAGAAGTCTATGGCTAAAGCTAAGAAACATGAAGTAGGTGTATAGAAGAAAGGCAAAGAGAAGGCTCCCAAAGGCATCTACTACCATTGCAAAGTAGAAAGCCACTAAAGGTAAAATTGTATTGCTTATCTTAAGGTCGTGAAGCAAAAGAAGCTTATAGAAACTTCTACTTCAGGTATACTTATGATAGAGATAAACTGATCTCATTATTCTATTGATTCTTGGATATGAGATACCAGTTGTAGCTCACACATTTGTAATGTTGTGCAAAGACTAAGAAATAGTAGAAAGCTACAAAAAGGTGAAATGGACCTATGCATCGAGAATAGAGCAAAAGTTGTTGTTGTTAATGCCTATGGACTTAATTTTAGAACTAAATAATTATTATTATGTCGAGCAATTTTTAAGAATATTAATTCCATTTCTTATATTGAGCAAGAAGGATTTTCTTTTACCTTTAAGAATAAGAGTTGTTCTTTTTCACAGGGTAATATGTTTTATGGCACTGGCAAACTTGTTAATAGATTTTATATTCTAGAACTAAGATAAAAGGTCTTAACTGTCATAAATAAGAAACCAAAGTTTAATGAATCCATAAATCCATCCTATCCTTGATATTGTAGACTTGGTCATATTAATGAAATTAGAATTACAAAGTTACATAAAGATGGATACTTGGTTCCATTTGATTACGAATCATATGAAACTTGTGAATCATGTCTTATCAGGAAAATCGCTAAGAAACCCTTTACTTGAAAGGGTGAATATACCAAAGAAGTTCTAGATTTAATACATAGTGATGCATGTAGTATAATAACTACTCTTGCAAGAGGTGCATTTTCCTACTTCATCACCTCCATCGATGACTATTCTAGGTATAGATATGTGTATTTGATGAAATGCAAGTCTGAAACCTTTGAAAAGTTTAGAGAATTAAAAAATGAAGTAGAAAAAACAAACAAGAAAAAGTATCAAAGCACTTAAATCTGATTAAGGTGGAGAATACTTAAATTAGGAATTTATGGATTATTTAAAGAAGTTTGAGATTCTTTCACAATGGACACCACCTACAATGCCACAAATGAATAATGTTTCAGAAAAGAGAAATTGTACTTTGCTTGACATGGTACAGTCTATGGTGAGCCTTGCAACCTTACCAATCTCTTTCAGGGGTTATAATTTAAAATCTACTGCATACATCCTTATCCAAGTCCCATCAAAATCTATTGATAAGACACCATATGAGTTATAGTTTGGGAAGAAGCCAAATCTTTCACATAAGAAGATTTGGGGATGTTCTACTTATGTGAAATAGATCATCACAAACAAGTTGGTATCTAAGAGTGATAAATATTTATTTGTGGGATACCCTTAGGAAACAATGGGTTACTATCTTTACTAAGCTGTTGAGTAAAAGGTCATTACCTCAACAAATGCTACCTTCTTAGAAAAGGAGTTTATCCTTTAAAAGACCAGTGGGAGTAAAGTAAAAGTTGAATAGGTTCAAAAACTACAAAATATCATAGATCAAATGGTTGAGGATGAGCCTAATCAAGTATCTCAAAGGGTTAAGATAAGTAATCAAGTTCAAAGTACACATATACTGTAGAGATCTAGTAGGTAATGTTGTGAACTTGAAAGATATGGTTTCTCCTCATATAAGAGTACAACGTAACAATTGTCCAAGACAATGAACCCATTAGTTACTAGGAAGCAATATCAGATATTGTTATATGGATTTTCAAGAAGCATGTTTTGGGCTGGTCAAAGTCTAATTGGAAGCCCACTTAAATTGGTGGAGATCCAAGACAAAGTTCGAGGTCATTAAGCGAGGACCCTCGATTGTCGAGTGTGAGCTAGAGGCATCTTCCAACATCACGAAGGAAAGCGTGTAATTCGCTGAAGAGACTTCTGATCCCCTAACGAGGAGCCAGTGACCTTTAGAGGAATGACTAGGTACAAATGATGAGATTAGCCAGAGCCATCAACCCACTCAATTTCCAGCTCGCCATCTAACAATGGATACCTGTATAGAACCCAGTCAACAACTCAAGGCACACATTTTCTACTGACAGCTCAACCTCCAAACTTACACATCAGCTCCCCAAAAATCTAATAATGATTTGCCTAGCATTAATTATCCGGCGCCAAGCATTAAATGCCCTAAACGGCATAAGTAATTATTTTGTTGTTTATGAAATTACACTTGTAACCCTCTCCCTTTCCATAAATAGAAAGAGGGGGTTACCATGAGAAAGGGGAGGAGAGATACATGCAGAAACTCTACCAGTATTGAGAGTGAGCACTGTTCATCTAGAGAACTCCATTGCTATATTCATACCCTATAAAACTAAAACTTGTAATGTATAATAAAATATTAACGTGGACATAAGGGCATTGGCTTTAGAGAACCATGATAAACTCCTGGTGTTGTTTCTTTTTCTTCTTTACTTCGTTCTTCCACTATTTTCTGCCATATTTAGCTTGCAGTTAGGGGTAACACTGAACTTAACTCATTGGCTGGATTTTGGTGTCAACATTTTGGGCTAGAAGGAGGGTCCCCACTGCACATTCTTCATTTTCAGTCTTCGATAGTTGTTTCGAACACAATGGCAAGAAGAATAACTACCAGGAGCGAAAAGTTCCAACTGACCAACCCGAAGGTCAGACATAACAATGGAATGCAATCGCTCCCATAGCGGGTGTCAACACCAAAACAACTTCCTTCATCCAACACTAACCCATAGTCCATGAAATTGATGGGGCTTAGACTTGGCAACAATGCCAAGAGGCGCTTGACCGATGCCAGGAAGTGCTAGAGAATACTGTGAAGGAACTGGCCAATATGGTATGAATATTGGCTCAAACGTGTGCCCAAGGTGAGCTAAGACAAGATGAAGTGGTCACACTTAAGGCTGGACATCATCAGTCAGGGCCTCGGCATGAAGAGCAAGCCAGGATCAAGCATCACCGAATCGGCTCGTATTGCTCATCTAATTCATAACTAAGGTCCGAAGTCCACCGGGATTGAGAGGACAGGGAGGATGATCCCCAATATAAGAGCTCGCATGAAATCAACAGTGAGTGAGAGATGGATCATGACTTGTCCCATCACGAGCGTGGCAAGAAATACAAAACTTCGGACCAACACTCTTGTAGTAAGTGAGAAGAAAGGAGTCAAAAGACCTCCAGCCAATAGTCTAAGTCACGAGATCTGATGGTTAAAGAATTACTCCAGAAGATGGAATGATTGGAGAAGAACTTTGCATCCCAAGGGAACTGGGAGTCAAATGAGGAGCGAATTCCACTCTCCTGCCAGATCAAGGCGAAGCCCCTTCCCCACAGATTCAAGATCCCAAACATCCCCCTTTACAACGGGGATAGTGATCCTTACAGCCACTTAATGTCCAGATGGACCTACAAACTTCCAATCCATTGGTAAAATGCCAAGTCTTCCCTTCCACACTCGGAGAAGTACCACGAACATGATTTAGAAGCCTTCCAGCTCGTAGCAAAAGGAGTTGGGAGGAATGCCAAATGAAGTTCCTCAATTAATACAGAGCACTGAAAAGACAACTCGCCCCCTGATAACACAATATTTGACACATCTACTTGTTCTCATACTTAGCATTTTAAGGTCTTAAATTGCATGTTTCCAACTGAGTTAGAGTGTATTTGTGATTTGGTGTCAATTGGTTCATTAGAATAAATTTCTGCATTTTTGGTCAAATTGAGTAGTTTTTGTAATTCTTGCATAACTTGTGCTATACTTGTCCAATTGATGTGATTCTTGTCTTGTAGGAAATACAAGAGATAGCTATACAACTCTCATGAAGACTTCAAGAGCTGAATCTATCATTTGGTTACCTGAAATTGCAGATGAATTTACTACTGGAATACCAAAATTGTGTCTCTCAGGCAGCCTGACCTTCATTCCTTCAGCAGACTATATCTTGAGATATAGAGATCCAAACGAGTTGAAAATAAGCCCAAATGGAAGATAATACATAATTCCACAACTTTCATGAGGACTTCCTGAGCTAGAAATGTCAATATGGGCGTCAAATGTTGGCTTCAAACTAGAGGCAGATCTGCTGAAACTAGGCTGATGCAGAACTGATTTTTGAAGCCCGAAAATGACTTGGATCTAAGGCCCATTGGAGCACCTTTTGCTCCAGCATTTAAGTAGCCAGATGGAGACACAAAAGAAGAAGAAAAAGGGTGGGAATGCAGCTGCAAAAATGGAGATGAGCATGCAATAGCTGTGCTACCATTCAGACTGCACTAAACTTACTTTCCAACTCAGCATTGCAGCCTTTCTTTTTGGAACCCAGGTAGCTCATTTGTATAGGACTTTTTTGCTTTAGTTTTTTTGAGTTTTTCTTTGTATTTTTCTAGTGTATTTTCGTGGAGGCAAAGGCAGCTTTGCTCTCCCTCCTTTCTTCCATTTCTCTTGTCATTTTTAGCCTGCCATGGAAGGCTGAAGCTGTAACTAGCCAAGGGGTTGCAACTTGTTGCACTAATGAAGAGGTTTCGTTCTTTCATTCTTACATTTAATTATTGGCCATTAATTTCCTTATTTGCTCTCTGTTTTTACCTATGAAATCTGAATGGAATGGCTTCATGATATTTAGATTTCTATATGATTGTGGCTTCATGATCTACATTAGAAGAGAATAGGA
>JANHAO010003424.1:0-26143 GCA_026873985.1 Saraca asoca
AATGAATAAAATTGACTTTTATGCACTCTTTGTCTGTTGCTATTTTCTTTTGCAATACGCTCTGGTTTGAATCATCTGCCAAACTTACGCACGATTTTGAAAATAATGCAAGATGTATATTGGGGCAACATCACCCTCAGGCTGCTCCTACAAAAATGCAAGTATGAAATTTATCAAATAATAGGATAGATTCGCGCACAAGCTACGGTTGCCATAATCCCGTTGCCCTAAGGCAGACGAGGAATTTGTCAATTCATCATGCTTCAGTGATCAGTCACGCTAGCATTGAGTGTTTAAGAGTGCCTCCACACCTCAGCGAGCACGCAGCTACGTTGGTCTAAAGTGAGTTTATTTTGAATGTCTCCATGTCTTAGCAAGCACGAAGCTACGCTGGCCAAATGAGTTTATTTTGAACGTCTCCACGTCTCAGCGAGCATGAAGCTACGCTGGCCAAATAAGTTTATTTTGAACGTCTCCAAGTCTCAGCGAGCACGAAGCTACGCTGGCCAAACGAGTTTATTTTGAACGTCTTCATGTCTCAGCAAGCACGAAGCTACGCTAGCCAAATGAGTTTATTTTGAACGTCTCCACGTCTCAACGTGCACAAAGCTACGCTGGCCAAATGTACTTGTCAACTCTTCTCCAGACCGGGCTCTGGGGGGGCTTCAGCTAAGCCAGAGGTTATGGCTGGCAAAAAAATCCTGGTGAAATTTAGGGGAAATTGCCCGTAAGAGAGCTATGGATACTGCAATCACTTGAATGTAAGAGAGAAGAAGGTTTCTAACACCATAACAATTAGCAAACAATTTTTTTTTAACAAAAATAATCTCATTTGCATTTCCCCAAAATCTTGGAATACAAAGTCAATGTATAACTTGGAATGAGCCCTCTGACTCCTGGTTGGCGCTAGGTTGGGGAGGCTATCCTGTGGGTCGCACTTCATACCCCTTCAAGCGACCTCTCCGAATCAAACCTTCGATTGCATCTCTGAGGACTAGACAATTTGATGTCCCATGTCTGGCCTCATTGTGATATGCACAAAACTCATTTCTGTTCCTCTGCCTAAATGGAGTCTTTTGGGACTTTAGCCTTCCGAAATTCTCCCTATCTCTTTCCACCAAAAAGATCCTTTCTTGGGGATCCAGGAGCACGTTATACTACTTGAAATGGTTCGAGTACTGAGGCTACTCATCTTTAGATCTTATGGATTTCTTTGCTGCCCACTCAACGGAGGGGTCACCTTGATCCATGTCGCTCCTCCTCTTACCATGAGGGGAGCTGGCCTTTTCATCCCTTTTGTCAGACTTTTCCAAGCCGAAGGTCTCTTCACATTTGATCTGCTTAGCAGCTCGCTCATAGAACTTGGTGAGGTCCTTCACCGGGGATTTATACAGACTCTTGTACAGCTTTCCATCTTTGCAAAGTCCCACAGAGATGGTGGCCAACATAGTTTCTTTAGATAGATTCTCTACCAAATTAGCTTCAAGTCTGAATCTAGTGATATAGTCCTTTAGCGACTCCTGCTTGTGTTAGAAGACCATAGCGAGGTGGTAAGGGGGCACAAGCTGTTTCTTCAGCACTCAGCACTGGCTGATAAACTTTCGTTGATAGTCCTCCCAATTGTCAATTGAGTGAGCTGGGAGGTTTTTGAACCAGGCGCGAGGCATGTCCCCCAATGTGGCTGGAAAAACCCAACACCTAACTAGGGGGTCAATTGTCTGCAAGTCCATCTGGACATTGAACGCGTCCAGATGATCATATGGGTCTGAATTTCCATTATACAATGGAATCATTGGGACTTTAAGTTTGAAAGGGAGAGCTCGAACTTCGATCTCCTCAGAAAGTGGTGATTGCTCCTCGTAACGCGATCAGTCACCTGGGGTCTGGAGGCACTCTTCCAGCTAAGCCATCTTCTAAAATAGCTTTCCAACTAACGAGTCCTATACCCTGCATTATTGGCTAGGTGATAGCCGAGCACTCTGGCCTCCGTCATCCTGGTTTGGATAGCCTGTACACAGAGTTTGCTATTACTGGAGGGCATTCATAGGCACTGGGACTTCAACTTGCCCTAGCACATTTTGTGCCAACAATGTGATGGCTTTAGTCAGTTCTCCCATCATATTCTCAAGTTTCTCTTGACGTTGGAGCTAGGTTTGTGATCCTCCAATGCTGTGGTTACACAGAGCTGGCTGGGAGGCCA
Source organism: Saraca asoca (assembly GCA_026873985.1). Classification (NCBI taxonomy): domain Eukaryota; kingdom Viridiplantae; phylum Streptophyta; class Magnoliopsida; order Fabales; family Fabaceae; genus Saraca; species Saraca asoca. The sequence continues at coordinate 2,201 of JANHAO010003424.1, forward strand.
CCTACAACTGCTCTAATGACGGGAGTAGTAAACGAGTCCATCGTTGAGACATGACTATATGGAGTATGACATTGTGCATTTGAGGCCCTAGTAACTCTTCCTTTGGCCATTGTAATAGGAAATCAATTAGAACAGGTGAAATCCCCACAAACAGCGCTAAAATGTTAACGTCAAATTTTGGTTGCACTCCAAACTCTGGCCAACATGGGGATTCTTACGGGATCTTGAGCCTGTATCTAGTTCAACCCTAATAGAACAATAGAATAAACAAGGATCAAAGAGAGAGTAAGGATGAAGACACAGTGTTTAGCGTGGTTCGGCCAAATCTGAGTAGCACCGGACCCCACGTCCATAACAAAAGTTTTATTAATGTGTAGGAAGTGATTTTAGCAGAGTTTCTACTTATAGAATTATTGTCTCTCCTCCTCCTTTCTAACAAGGCAATCATATTTATAGAGGAAGGAGGGGGTAACATGCATTAATTATAAGCTACAGTAGTGTTACATCAAACTATAAATGGAAAAGATAATGAAGAGCTACAATTCTGTTGCTGCAAAGTGTATACTGTGAGGTGGGGCCCTCCTATTGGTCATAGACTTTAGCTTGTAGCCATTGCCTAGTGTTGTCCTTGCCATGTAGAAAGTCCAGTACCTCTTTGCTGGGATTCCAAACTCGAGGGACTAGCGAAGTAAAGAGATGGCGAACTTAGTGCTATTGCAAAGGGCAACGAGCTCTTGTAAGGGGGTTGGTCATCTTTGTGACTATCCTACTAGGCCACTATTCAGCGAGGCATGGCTTGCTATGACAAAGCTCGCTAGGGGAGGAGCTCGTTGGGGTGCTCCTGGCGAACCAAAGTCCACTGCTTCCTTCTAGGCCGATTCTCATATACAATAGAAGTGACAAGTTTTCATGGGTTAGCTAGTTTCTGTAAGTAGTTTGTGAGACACTTTAGCACCATAGTAGCCCTATTGACCAAATTAGTAAAAAAGAATGTAGGTTCTAAGTGAGAAAGTGAGCAAGAGAGAGCTTTTAATTTGTTGAAAGAAAAATTAACTTCAACCCCTTTACTTGTTCTTTCAAATTTTTCAAAAGCTTTTAAGATTGAATGTGATGCATTATGACTTGGTATTGGAGCTGTTTTGATGTAAGAAAGGCATCCCATTGAATTTTTTAGTGAAAAGCTAAATGGAGCAACCCTCAACTACCCAACATATGATAAGGAGCTCTATGCATTAGTTTGGGTGTTGGAAACTTGGTAGCATTATCTATGGCAAAAAAAGTTTGTCATTCACACCAACCATGAGTCCTTAAAACACTTGAAGGGTTAAGAGAAGCTGAAGCAAAGGTAAGCAAAATGATGGAGTTCATTGAGACATTTTCATACACCATCCAATACAAAGCCAATGCCCTTTCTTGCAGGTATACCCTCATCTCCACTATGCATGCTATATTGTTAGGATTTGAATACATTAAAGAATTGTATGTTGATGACCATGACTTTGCTAATGTGTTCAATACTTGTGAGAAAGTTGCTTTTGAGAAATATTTTCAGGTAGATGTCTATCTTTTTAAAGAAAACAAATTGTGTGTGCCTAAGTGATTTTTGAAGGACTTGGTTGTTAGAGAAGCACATGGGGAGTCTTATGGGACATTTTGGCATTGCTAAAACTTTGTCTATCTTACAATAGCATTTCTTTTGGCTAGACATGAAGCATGATGTAGAAAATTTTTATGGCAATTGTATAACTTGTAAAGAAGCTAAGTCTAAAATCATGCCTCATGGCCTTTACACCCCACTCCTCATTCCTAGTGAACCTTAGGTAGACATTTCCATGGAATTTATACTCGGTTTGCCATGGTCCAATAAGGGGAAGGATTCAATTTTTGTTATGGTTAATAGATTCTCAAAGATGGCTTACTTCATTCCATGTAACCAATCTGATGATGCTACATATGTGGTTGATTTGTTCTTTAGAGAAGTTGTGAAGTTGCACGGAGTGCCTAAGACTATTGTTTTGGATAGGGATGTGAAGTTCAAAAGCTACTTTTGGAAAGTCCTTTGAGGTAAATTAGGGACAAAATCATTGTTTTCTACCACTTGTCATCCTCAAACCAATGGATAAACTAAAGTAGTTAATAGAACTTTATCTATGTTGTTGAGATCTATCATCCAAAAGAACTTAAAGAATTGGGAACAATGTTTGTCTTATGTAGAATTGGCATATAATAAGAGCATACATTTAGCCACTCATCATTCTCTTTTTGAAAATATGCATGGTTTTAATCCATTAACTCCTTTGGATTTGTTACCTTTACCAATTGGCAAGCATGCTAGTCTTGATGGAAAGAGGAAGGTCAAACAAGTGAAGCAACTCCATAAGCAAGAAAGGAAGAACATAGAAAAGAAAATGGAGCAATACACTTAACAAGCCAATAAGGGCCGCAAGAAATTGGTGTTTAAGCTAGGTGATTGGGTGTGGTTGCATATGAGGAAAGAAATATTTTTAGCTCAAGATAAAGCTTCATCCAAGATGCGATTGACCCTTTTAAGTGGTGGTAAGAATAAATGACAATGCATATTAATTATATTTTCCATGTGATTCTCACATTAGTTCTACATTTAATGTTGCTAACCTTTCTCCTTTGATGTAGCTTTTGATTCGAGGTCAAATCCTTTTAGGAAGGGAGGGAGTGATGAGAACATGGAGTCCCAAGCAAAGCATCACCAAGAAGACTTGCAATTGCCAAGTGGACCCGTGACTAGAGCTAAAGCAAAGAAGATAAGAGATGCAATCCAAAGGCTTTTGTCACACATTTTGGAGCTCACATGGGGAGCTAGGACTTTCAGGTTCAAAAGTCATTTACTTAGAAGCTCTACCATTCATTTGAAGACTATTTAAGCATCACTTTGGGACAACCATATGTTGATCATTTGGACAATAACATGGCTGGTCATTTTAGTTTATTTTTTAGCATATATTGGGCTATTATTTTGTGTTATTTTATAGGCCGCCTTTAAGGCCTTTTTGGTATTATTTTGAGAATGTTTGATCCCTTTTTATTTTTGTATGTTGGTGGTTGATTTAGGACCATTATTGTGGCTATTTTGGTGGGCTATTTTAATACCACTTTGGATTATTTTTGTTGGCTGATATTTTAGCCTTACTTTGGTCTAAACTTGTTTATTTATTTGGCTAGCTTATATGTTTATTTGGTTGGGCTTGTGTGGGACTTTAATCTAACCCATTAGTGAGTTTAATGGTTACAAGGGAAAGCATGTTTTCTTCACCATTTAGATTTGACAAATTTATGAAATAAAAGTGTTTCTTCTTTGAGCAATTGCTCTCCTAGGGTTCTATCAAGAACTTGAGACTTATCAAAGAACTTGCTCTTTGTGGCATCCATTTTTTTATCACTTAACACTCTCTTCCTACCTTTCTAGGATATCACATGAATATCCTTCATTTTCCTTTCAATTTTTGGTGTTGAATTTTGCTGAATTGGGGATAGATCCATAGGCATCTCCATGGGATATCGCATCAACAGATCCCTTGGTAAGAAGACAAATCTAAGTAGTCCCCTTGATACCATATCTAGCCCAAGCAGTTCCCTTAGCATTGAGTCAAATTTGAGTGATACCCTTCAATAACATATCAAGTCTGAGTAGTTCTCTTAGCATTAACTCAAATCTGAGTAGTCCCATTGGTAACATATCAAGACCAAGCAGATCCCTTGGCACACTTACAAGCCCAAGCAGTTCCCTCAGCATTAACTCAAGACCTAGCAATCCCTTAGGTAACATATCAAGACTGTGTAGATCCCTCAGTAAGAAGACAAATTCGTGTAGTCCCCTCGATACTGTATCAAGATAGAGCAAATCCTTCAGTAAAAAGACAAATCCAAGCAGCCCCCTCGGTACCATATCAAGATTGAGTAGATCTCTCGATAGGAATACAAGATCAAGCAGATTCCTCGGTAAGAAGACAAAATCAAGTAGTCCCCTTAGTAACATATTAAGACTGAGTAGTCCCCTCGTACCATATCAAGCCCGGGCAACTCCCTTGGCATTAAGACAAATCCAAATAGTTCCCTCAGTACTAAAAAACACTAAAGCAGCTCTATCATTATCAAATTTAGGTCGCGGAACCTTGATGTTAAATTTAGCCTAAGCAGCTCTCTTGGCATTAAAACAAATCTAAGTAGTTCCCTCAATACTAAAAAACACCCAAGTGGCTCTATCATTATCAAATTTAGGACAAGCGACCTTAACATTGAATTTTGCCTGAGCAGCTCCTTCATTATCAAATTTAAGTTAAGCAACCTTGACTTTGAATTTAGCCTGAGTGGCTCCTTTATAATCAAATTTAGGTGAAGCAATCTTGGCATTAAAACTAGGTCTAAAGACCCTTTGATATTAAGTTAAACTTGAGCGGCTCCTTAATACTAAAGCATTAAAGAAAAGATAGATTTGAAATTCAAATTTTTAGCTACAAGCATACAATTGAAACATTACAAGCCCCAAATAGGGGACAATCGATACTCAAACTATCAACAACTCTTGTAATTCCAATTATATAGCTAGAATCAATGCTTACAATGAGCAAAGAACAGCTAGCTAAAGAAGACAAAGAGTTTTCTAGCAAGTCAATCATCTTACCCGCCAAGAAGAAAGGGGGCAAGTGACATAACCCAAAATAAACATGTCTTGGGCTATAAGCAATCGACAAGCCCAAGAGATAGCTGAGCAAGCCACCGGAAGGTAGTAGCCTAAGAACCATCAGTATCATAACCATTCAATTGGGCTAGGAACTGGTCAAACGAGTCTAACCCCAAAAACACCACCTTATGCACCACTCATCTATATAAATTAATGCTTGCACTCTTGATAAAGATTTTTACTTCCATTCTTATGTTACCTTCTCATAAAATTACTAACTTGATCATTGAAGTACTTTCTGGAACCCCAACTCCAGTTATTGATTTTCTTATTTTGCAGATCTCAAAGATCGGGATCTGAAAGTTGAGGATTTATTGGTGACTAAGCAAATTTTCGATTTTAGGCTCTGCCTCTCCTAATCTACCTTTGCGTAATCACCCAACCACCAAATTCCTCCTCACTGACTAATCATTTAACCTTTTTAAAATCAATTTCATGTTACCAAATTCTATTTTTTTGTGAATAGTTTTTAAAGTAAATTTTTTTATACAACTTCTGCCAATAAATTATAAATATTTCTTATTCAATTAGTTTAAACACAAATAATTTAAATGGAATTCTATATTAGATAAAACCATCTAATTAATTTTTCTTATTTTGAGTCCATTAATGCTGGACACAAGTCACAAAATTATAGGTCTTGTTTGGATACCATGTACAAAAATTCCTATTGAGAAAGACTAATTTAGAAAAATTACTTTGTAAGAATAAGCTTCTATTTAGAAATAAAGGTTGAAAATTGTTTTTGAGTATAAAATGACTGAAAATGTATAGAAAATATTAGTAAAATATAAAAAAAAAGATCAAAAATAAAAAGTTGGAAGAAAAAATAAGTTGAAACAATTAAAATAAAGTGCACGGTTGGAGTCCATCCAAATTTTTAAAAAAAAAAATTGTCTCAAAATTAATTTTGAAAAGGAGTGAAATTTTTTTACTTCTATTTCATTTTATTTCGCATCATTTCAATTTTCCTCCAAATTAATTTTGAGGCAAAAATCTAGAAAATTAATTTTGAAATTGAATTCCCAAATACTATTTTTGCTTACTTTATTTCATACAAATTGTATGTTATAGTTTTCTGAAATGATTTTCTTTATTTTGTTATTTAAAATATTAAGTCAATCCTTTTTATAACACATTCCGTAAATTAGTACTATATATATATATATATATATATTTGTAAGAGATAAAATGTTCTAATTATATGTCTTCTAGAATTTAAAATATTGTAAAATAATATTTAAAATTATTTAAAGTATTTTTTAAATGAATCAATATTGAAAAGTTGAATTTGAACACATGTCAAATAACATCAACAAAATCAACTAATTTCTTTCAAATTAAATTTTTTTTTGTAGATATATGCAAAAAAATTGTATGATATATAGTGATGATTATTCAAAAGGTTTATATATCATAAAAAACTTAAAAATTAACTATATCTTGGAATAAGATTAATGCACTACTATTTTAAATCAAATTGAAGTAAACATTATAAATAATTTATGGGCTAAAATGTTTACAAGCTTCTTAAATTAAATATTGAAGAGTCTAACAACACATAACAATCATTGAATTTATAAAATACCTATGCATTTATCCATATGGACATAATTAAAAAATAATATTTTTGCAACAACTTTTGAAGATGGATTTAAAATACTAACAATACCAAACTCCTACTCGAATTTGATTCTAACAATGTGGTTTTAAATTTTCAAAACAATTATATATTTTAATTTTATGATAATATTCACAAATATCCTCTTATAAATACATAAATGAATGTAAAAATGATTGAAATCTAAACTTCATTGAAACTTTCGTACAATTAACACAAATAATATGTCAAAAAGAATCAATGGTCACTACTTTCATTGCTTATGTTGTTATTTCTTTTTGGATTATCGTTTGTGATGATGTCTCCTCTTAGATTTTATTACCAATCATATCAAAAAAAATTCAATAAGAGGATTGTAATTGGTGGCTCCTTATTCTGCAATAATTAACTAATGATCTAAATAAATTTATAATCAAGCAAAGGCAAAATAGCCAACAAAAACTAAAAAACAACTTGAATTAAAAAAAAGTGACTACCTATTATTGTATTTTCTCACTAGTTGAAATCTTTAGGCTTTTAAACTAAAAAATAATATAATAATCAAATCTTAAATACATTTTCTCGATCCTTAAAATGAAAAAATACAATATCAACACAAAAACATGATGAAAATAAAAATCTACACATCTTATAAAACAATGTACACAAATAAATAATTTTTAATTCAAAATTAAAGAAAAAAAGGATAACAATTTATTAATATAGATGAATTTTAGTAAAAATGAAAAATAAAAGAAAGTAAGGACCATATAACTATCCTTGTTAACAGATATAATCTTAGCCTTATTGAAGTAGTAGTTTAGCTCTACTACCGCAAAAGCTTTTATAACAACTTTTAGATTATCAAATCAAAATTAATTATTAGAAAATTAAAAAAAATTCATTAAAAAAACACTAAATCCAAAATAAGGTTTACTATATGAAAAATTAACAGTTTGAGAAGAAGACTACCATTTTGCATTTTTTTGTACTCTCCTACATACGAATTCGATTGGTTAAAGATTTGCATGAGAATAACAAAAAAAGATGAAGGTTAGAGGACAAAAAGGTGTTGACGGTCAAATCTGATTCAGTGGACCCGGATCTGAGTCAACACCTAGATTATGAGTAGCAAGCATGTGAACAAGGAGTAAAGAGAATGAAGGAGGAGAAGAACGGACACCGGAAGTGTTTTTATCATAGTTCAACTAAAGTCAGTTCGGCCTCTACGTCCATATTGATTGTATTTGCCTTTAGGCGATGGTTTCATGATTCAGATTGTTGGTTTCATGATTTAGATTGATGGAGTTATACTATACAAGCCTCTCTTACTATTTTGATAGAGCTTCCGCCTCTCTTCTGGCTGTCCCTTTACAATGGTCTATCTCCTCATATTTATAGAGACTGGAAGGTTACAAATATAAATTTACATGCTATAAATATGTTCTATCAAATAATAAATGTATAGGAGAATATAGGCTCTTGCAAGTTAACTTAGATAGGTTGCTTTCTGCGTGTAAGTCCTTCAAGATGCTATTTGCAAAAGGGCTTTACAAAATATCTATGAGCCTATGTGTTTCTAGTTTGACCTTTACGTGCATATGGCCAGGAAAGAAGGTGTGTCCTAGGAGCTCGAGCTCCTATTTTGGGGTCGCTACAGGTCAGAGGTCGACGTTCTCAAGCTTGTTCTTGGCAATGGGAGTTCACACAAGATGAGCTACTGGTCATACGGGCTGGAGCTTATCTTTAGTGAGCCTGGACTTTTACCTTGTCCTCGTTAGCAAGTTAGGATTTCCACCTAGAACTTGTCATGTCCCAAGCTCACGACTAGCGAGCTAGTGCCTTCTTTGCGCAACCTTAGCTCTTTGAGTAATCTGGGCCTTTCTTGACTGGACTTGTCTTTTATTGGGCCTTTGCTAGCATATTTGACCAATATCAGAAATCACCTATAACATTAGCCCCCCAACTCTCAGTTCGCTTTGTGGACTGGGAGTTACAGCTCATGGGTGAAAGCTAGGGAGTGCGATGTTGTCATTCAAATTTTTACTTTATCTTTTAGTTTGCCTCTATTATCATTATTGCATTTAATGTGCACTTTTTCCCAAGACTGTTGATTTGGCGAAGGCTAAATCCGAGGACTTTTTGGAACTGTCAAATTTTAGGCAATCGATTAATTTTTTGAATCTAACGATTAGACAACAAGGGGTATAAAAGATGAGACAAGGTATTCATCCCCTTCACATTCCTAGAGATTGATATACTACCTTTTGAACTTTTGAACAGTGATTGCTGGTCTCGTTTCCCTATTCCATTGATTCTACCTTCATTGCTACGATAAATTAGTCATTCTAATTAGAACTTCTTTCATCTTTAATTGTTCTAGGATTTGATTCACTCTTTTATCATAGTAAGTTTTCCCTGAACTCTCACTTTCATAGCTTATTTACGGGTTTATGGTATTATCTAGTTTTATAATGATTGTTTGCTACTGAGCATTCTACCTGTTAGTTGGCAATCTATAGATTGTTAGGTTAAACTTTCTACCCTTTTAAGGACTTAGTAGTCTGGTGGGCTTTATTAGCTGAACCTTTCTAAGTTTTTGATAGTTTAAGCATCTGTCCTAGTGGCATAGGGCGTATACGTTCTGCTACATAGGAGGACTTTAGTTAGAGCAATTGTTTTAGTGATAGTCTACCTTTAGTGACCTAACCATTGCTTTTTTCTTCTTTATTCTATATAGATGGCAGCTCATAAATGCCGAGGCCACTGGGTAGGAAGTGATGATAAGCCTAATTCTTCAACTCGCAATAGGGGGCCAGTGTATACTTTAGCAAAAATGGCTTCTAGGAGCGATAAAGTTGCTGAACAGCCTATCTCAGGACCTGATCCTAGTGAAAGGCAGCAGGTCACTAAGAGTTCTTCAAATCACTCGGTGTTTAAGCACTATTCCTCAACAGTCAAACTTCATAAGCTCGAAGGCATAGTAGAAAGTTACCATATTCCCAAAGGCTACTACCTCATGGTTCCCTCTTTTGAGGACTATACGACTCATCTACCCTAAGGATTTGTTTCAATTAACCTTTATCATCTTAACGTTAGGCTCAGATTCCCTGTTCACCCATTCATCATTAGTTTGTTGAATAAATTAAAATTCTCTCCTTCCCAACTAACCCTGAATTCCCATTCCAAGCTCACTTCCGTGGCACTTATGTTCCTGAGAAGTAACCTTCCCCCACCATCTACAAGGGTCTCATGCCATCCCTTCAGCATTAGAAGTATGGGCTCTCCAGACAAGATTTATTATCTCTCAGCTCGAAATTCCTACTTTAAGAGAGTTTTACCCCAAAGGGATGCCAAGGGTAAATCAAACGTTGGGCAATACAAGACTCATTAGTTTTATATTTCGTGCCCACCTTTGTGCCCTCTTCGTAATTTCAAATTTGTTCTAACACTCGGTAAGTGATTCAAGATTATGTGAGCTATTGTGATTTCATATTTTGTTTCTAACACTTTACCTCATTTTTGCAATTGAGGTCAGTAAGGTAAAGCCAACACTTAAGATGCTACTATTAGTGATCTAAAGAATGATTTCAAATTCGACGACAACCTCCTTCAATCTTATAGGGTAGCTCCAACACTGAGCGCTAAGCTTACTAAGGAGATTAGAGCTCACCGGGTAAAAGAAATAGGCCCAACTCACTTTGAAGATTATGAGGAGATGGTGAAGTTGCTTCTTCAAAGCCCAACTTCTGATGATTCTAAAGAGCTTAAGGTTGCTACGACCTTGCCAGGTCCCGATGTTATGGTAGCCTCTGCTGTTTCAAACCTAACTCCTCCTTTAGTGACTGCGATGCCCCTCTTAGAGTTAGCTCCTACCTCGCATTATGAGGTGATTGAGGTGGTTGAGGTTATGACCTCATCTGAGGCCTCTACTAAGAAACAGAGAGAAAACAAGGGGAAGAAGGTTGCAAGTTCTTCAAAGCAAGTAGTTCGTAAGGGCGCAGCAAAGGAGCACCAGCCAAGTCTTGGTCCTAACACTTAAGGGTATCTTAACTTTGTTTAAGAGAATATGCTGGACATTATGAGGTCTCACACTAGCCCCTAAGCTTTAAAGACAGAGATTTCAAGTGGAGGGCTAACACATTACACCATACGCAAAGTCTTGTTAGCAAGTTTTTTTTTTTTCATTCTAGCCCCTTTTACTCTTTTAAGGTCTAACTTGATCTACTTGACCTTCTAGGGTCTACTGGAAGTAGTAAAAATGGGAAAAATGCTTCAGGCCTGTGAAGAGAAAAATGCTAGGTTCATGGAGGACTTAGCTACTGTGACTGCTAAGACACTAAAGATGGAGAGCAAAGCAAAGAAAGTTAAGGCTACTTAGAAGGAAGCCAATGAGTCTCAAGCTCGCAAGGTGGCAGATCATGATGCTATCACATTAGAGCTTAACAAAGCTATCGAGAAGCTATTCAGAATGAAGGGTAACTAGGACATAGCACTCAAGGGTTTTGATTCAGTAACGTGAAAATTCAAAGCCATTGCACGATGGGAAAAAGTTGCCAGCGAGGAACTTGAAGCAACCAAAAGAGAGGTCGTTTTAAAACAAGAGGAGGTTGACTGGATCAAGGCCTAGACTACTAAGTAGATCACAAATGCAATAGAGAATGTAGAGTCTAAAACCTCGTCTTCTTTACTATACACTTGTGGAAGCATCATCCAAGCATGGATCTTTCTTTCTTTGGATAAGAGGCCCTTGAAGCAATTGAGAGCTTTAAAAAGAAAGCTACTAAAGTCAAGTCTTCACTCAAAGGACTCAAAGGTGTGATGTCCACAAGTCAAGGTCCTCTTACTAAAGGTGCCATTAGTGAAGAAATCAATTCGTAGGTCACGAAGGTCCTGGATAATCAAATGAGGGATAACCCACTAGCCCCAAGCGTCGAACCTTCATCCGATCAGGGCCCAGCTTCCAAGGCTTAGTCTTTCTAGAAATTATAACTTTATATTTCATTTTTTGAGTCTTGTATTTGACTTTGCACTTGATTCTAGACTGTGTGGATGCGCCTTATAGCAAGAGGCATCAAATAGTTTTATTTTCCTTTGCTTTTTAATGCATGCCATGTCGGATCCTTTTTTAGAAATTATGCAAATTGTCATAAACAGTTTCCTGCAAAATCACAACTTAACAAGCACTGGATAAAATGAATGTTAGATAAGTCAATCAACTTTAATTAATGACAAGAAAAACATATAAATAGAATGGAGCCAATAAGTCATGACTTAAAAGAATATACGCCATATTAAATAACAAATCAGCTACATTAATCTATCTTGGGTAATTGATTTTGTCATAAGAATCCCTATTTTGACCTCTAGTTTAAGCATCGGAGTGCTTTAGTTAGCGATAAAACTTAGTGTCAAGTGTTTGAACACAAAGGTTGGCATGGGATCAAGTACTTGAATAGATCGCATGAAAGCTGTGAATAACAAGTCGCATGAAAGCTGTGATTTTAGCTAGAAAACTAACAATTGCACCAGAATGAACTCCAAGGGCCTCAACTTAGAAGCTGGTAATTGTTTTCATGCATATGATGGCCTAGTGCTAGACTGGTGGCGATTTTATGCTCGAATGGCTGGCGATCTTATGCCAAGCTGAGGGCGATCTTGTGCCTGAATGGTCCCAGCTTGAGGGTTTCTGCCCTATTCTTATTTAGGTAAAAGAGATCTCACTCCTTGTTATGCAAACTTCAAAAAGAACAACATTGTAAGATCACTAGTTTTGAGTCCGAGCTTAGATCTCCTGAAAATTCATTCAAAAATTCTTTATTATCAGGATTCAAAAACAAATTTGGGATTTTTTATTTACATTTAAGTAACACATATCAAAGAAAGAAAAAGAAGAAGATTTAAAGGCACAGGAGCCACTATTATCATGGCTACTGGGATCGTTGTTCAAAAAATTGCAACACATAATCTCACAAATAGCCTCTCTTAATAAGGTCCTTATTGGCGTCCTTGAGTGCCTAACACTTTGAAGTATTGTACTCGACCTCGTCATGGTAGGCACAAAATTGGTTTTTGTTGCATCATGCTTGTTATGAGTTTTTAAAGGTGGGGGTCTCCTAAAATTTTCTTTATCTTTTTCAACTATGAAAATGCACTCCTGAGTATCTGATAGAGTGTTATAGTTGTCATGGCAACCTTGGCGCTGAGGTCATTCACTTTTGAACCTCTTTATTGGTTGACTGTCAAAACTGTCCTAGGCGCTTCCTCCCTCACCCCTCTGATCAGAGTTGTCCTTATTGTCCTCATATCTAGACCCCTGTGAACCAAAGGCTTCTTCTTACCTAATTTTCTTGGTAGCTTGCTTATAAAATTTGGTGAGGTCCTTCACCAGGGACTTGTAAATGCTCTCGTAAAGCTTTCCATCCTTGTGTAGACTTGCAGAGATTGCCATGAGGATGCTTTCATCTAACAAGCACTCCACGATGTCAATCTTGCACCTAAATTAGGCGACTAGTCTTTCAGTGATTCATCCTCTTGTTGGAAGACCGTTACGAGATGGCAAGGTAGTGTGAACGGCATTTTCAATGCTCTGTACTGGTTGATGAATCTTGCTTGGTATTCCTCCTAACTGCCAATGCTTCATGCTAGAAGATTCTTAAACTAGGTCCTGGGAATATCCCTTAGTGTAACTAGTAAGACACGGCACTTGACCAAAGGGCTAGTTGTTTGGAGATCCATCTAGATATTGAATACATCCAGATAGTGATAGGGGTCACTATCCCCATTGTATTGTGAGATCGTAGGGACCTTAAGCTTGTAAGGGAGCTGTTGCTTTTCTATCTTGCTAGTAAATGGAGTCCTTTCTTCATAATGATCTTGGCTATCTTGAGCTTGAAGACACTCTTCCAATTGCATTACTCTTTGGAGGAGTTCTTCAACCATCGGTCATATGTTTCAGATTGCCAGCTGGAAGATCACTAGCTCCTATCTCTCTCCTGATTGTAGGAATTGCAACTTAGGATATGTCCCTGGTTAGACCTATCTGAGCCTTTCGAATGATACGAGCTCTACGGTCACTGACCACAATGGCTTTTGTGAAGTTGGCGAGCCTTTGATATTTCCTGTGAGTGAGAAGGGTGAGTCATATTAACGTACTGGTCCCTCTCAAGTGTTGTAACCTGAACTTGCTTTTGTACTTCTTGAGCCCATGTCTGTGCCAGTGCTCTAACCACTTCGGCTAGTTCTTTCAAGGTGTTCTCAAGTGCCTCTTGATGCTGATGCCATACTTGACCTCTGTCAGCCTCAAAAGTAACAGGCTGGTGAGAAGTTGATAACATTACATCATTAACAATGCTTGTCATGAGGGCAGTAGAGACACCTACAGCCAGGAAGATTGAGTCCCCTAATGGTAACCCTTGTTGCTCCACATGACTCCCAGGTTGGCCTAGGGTAGCACCAATACTCCTGGTAGTTCTTCCTCTTACCATTATGGCTACTCAGCAAATCACAGAAACAAAGAGAAAATAGGTCAGAGGTTCGGGGCCCTCCTTTTAGTGCCAAAATGTTGACAATCAAATCTAGTTTAGTAGACCCAGATCTAAGTCAACACCCAGATTATGAGTAGCAAGCATGCGAATAGGGAGTAAAGAGAAAGAAGGAGAATAGACACCGGAAGCATTTTTATCGTGATTCGGCTAAAGCTAGTTCGGTCTCTACATCCATGTTGATTGTATTTGCCTTTAGGCAATGGTTTCACTATTCAGATTGATGGAGTTACAGTATACAAGCCTCTCTCACTATTTTGATAGAGTTTCCGCCTCTCTTCTGGTCATCCCTTTATAATGGTCTCCCTCCTTATATTTATAGAGGCTGGGAGGTTACAAATGTAAATTTACATGTTGTAAATATGTTATATCAAATAATAAATATATAGGACAATATAGGCTCTTGCAAGTCAGCTTAGATAGGTTGCTTTTTATGCATAGGCCCCTCAGGATGCTGTTTGTAGAAAGGCTTTATGGATTTTCTGTGAGCGTATATGTTTCTGGTTTGACCTTTGTGAGCATATGGCCAGGAAAGAAGGTGTGTCCTGCAAGCTCGAGCTCCCATTTTGGGGTCACTACTGGCCAGAGGTCAATGTTCTCAAGCTTGTTCTTGGCAATAGGAGTTCCCACAAGATGAGTTGTTGGTCATGCGGGCTAGGGCTTATCTTCAATGGGCCTAGACTTCTACCTTGGCCTCATTAGCAAGCTAGGATTTCCACCCAGAACTTGTCATGTCCTGAGCTCGCGGCTAGCGAGTAGGTGCCCTCTCTGCACGACCTTAGCTCTTTAAATGATCTGGGCCTTTCTTGGCTGGATTTGTTTTTTATTAAGCCTTTGCCAACCCATTCAACCAATTTCAAAAATCACCTATAACAAAAGGTAATATATAGATAACAATATACATAGAAAGAATAAACTCAATGTCTTAATTGTTGTTTTAGTGAAATACTAAAAGTTCGGAGATATTTGTGAAAAAGCATGCCTTTCATCTTTATTTTGTTATAATTGAGTTGATTACAATTTTCAATATCATGAAATAAGAATTGTCAATTGTCAATAATTGATATATTATTAATGTGCAAATTAATTATAATTTATTATTGTAATAAATAATATGTCGAGAAGATATCGAGAATGAGTTTCTAAAATCCAAAATATTAGAATACTCTTAAGTTAATGTGTAATTGATTTTTTTTTGTATTTTAGTGAAATTAATTATTTAGATAAAATATGACTAAAATTTTAAAATATACAATAGTTGTGAGTATGTGATTAAGGAGGAAGAGGATTTATTTAAATAAGGTATTTAATTATAACTAAATTCTAAAGAAAATGTAATACCAAAAATTGATTTTCAAAATTAATTGTGACGATGGATTGAATATTATATTTAAGGGTGTTAAACGGGCGGGCCGGGATAGATTGGGCCCAAATCTTTTTGGATCGGGCCTAAAGCCCATATAAAAATAGGTCCATAGATTGCCGGTCCAGTCCGACCCGTTCATGGATCGAATCAGACTGGCCCGCAGGCCAGCCTATTTTGTAAAAGAAATGGGAAAAATTATGTTTTAGCCCTCAAACTTCTCATAACCTTTTATAAAAATCCATCCAAACAAAAACTTTTCAATTTAGTCCTTATGAAATTTTTACTTTAGTCCTGGCCAGTTTAGGCCCACGGACCGATCCGTATTCATGCATATTTGATTTGCTTGGACTGCAGTCCGCCGGATTTAGCCCGTTTAAGCCTATTTTCAAACATACCTAATTTTAACATGTCTGACCCGCTCCGGCGCGTGGGCTGGGCTGCTTGGCCCGAGGGCTTTTGGTCCATTTAACGCCCCTAATTATATTCAAAGTTCGGAAATCTAAACCTTCCAATTTTAAAATTTTGAATTTTGATTGAATATTGTAATTAATTGTCTGGATTATAATAAATTAATGCATGTTCCAATATACACATTATTTGTTTTACCTTTGCATTAATTGTAATGCATGATAAATTTACACATTATAATAAATTAAATAATGAATAGTCCGTGCAATTATAATTTTAATAATGTGTAAATTAAATTTTTAATTTCAAATTAATTTAAAATTTAGTTTTTAAATTTAAATAATGATAATTTATTAAATAATTATTTTTAAGATTCAAAGTCTCTATCTAATGTGATTTAAATTAATTTGATTAAATTTTGAATCATTATATCACACTTAATTCTATTGAATCCAATAGATTAATTGTATTATTATTAATTAATTTATAATTGTAATAAAAGATAGATATGACTACATGACATTTTCTAGTGCTACTTGTGTTTAATAAGCTAACACGTGATACATTTGGATGCTTCTTTTTATATGTTAGAGTAGAGATTTTATATTGAACATACAGAATCACCATCCTTTAATTAAAAAAATGTGAAATGATGACCACTATCAAGACTTAGGCATACTACCTTAGATTTTTTAATTTGTATGTGAAAAATTAAATAATAATCCCTACCTTAATTCAACTAAGAAATGCTTAACACACTCTTAATTTTAAGAGTATATCATGCACACTTTCTGATAGTAATATACAGTGGGATATATAGAACTATGAACTCAGTTTATAAAAAAAAAAAGTGAATTAGAAGTATTTACAAAAAAAATGTATGTAACAAAACTGAAACCCACTCCACTCCACTCCACTCATTAAAGAAATTGTATTAATTTCAAAGAAATTCATCCTATTCTACGTTTGACCATCAATTTCCATCTTGAAGGTTTCAATCACACTTTATATTTAGAAGCAGAGAGTGAGAGTTATGAAAAAAGACTCCGCATCCTTCTATTTATGTTAGTTATGTTGGTTTTATATTGGATAGAGAAATATAATATATTGTTGAAAAAATATTTCACTTCTATAATTTATAGAGAATTAAAAAAATTAATAAAAATAACAATAATAATAAATACACAACTTTTTGTAAAAAAAAAAAAATCTCTAAATTTAATCAAAAAAAATCAAGGAAGAATCAACAAAAATTTCTCTCTTTTACAAACTCTAACTCTCTTTTACAAACCTAAATCTCAATTACACCTATTTCTCTCTCAAACAATTCGCTCACTATAATTTTATTTCTTTCTTACTCTAGACATACAAAAAAAATACCAAACTTATCCATATAAAAGACTCTCATGATGCTCCACTCTCATCATGCTCATATATGCAGCAAACAAAAAATAATAATCAAATCGTATTAGGACTCTAAGTCTAATGCAAACGAATGACATAACCTTCTTCCTTTCAAATTTATCTCTTTTTCTTTAAAAATTATCCTCTTTCTTTTAAAATAAAACTCTTTTAATTTAAATCATACTCTATATTTCTTTATGATATTGTATAAAATTTTGAACCTTACTACCTGTAAAAATATCTTGTTTATTTCTTTACAATCGACTAATATCAAAATTAGAATATCAAACTTGATAGAGACAACGATGTTTTTTGTCGTATAAATTTAGCCAAAATAACCAAAGGAAGGCAAGCCAAAAATTTTTTTATTTTTTTCAATGAAAGGATTATAAATAAAAGAAGGGTCTGCCAACCAGTACTTAAGAAATATTTTGTTGAGTAGTTTATAAATTATAAAGGAAAACTAAAAGATTCTATAGCAAGTAAAATGGAACATG
This sequence comes from Saraca asoca, assembly GCA_026873985.1. Taxonomy (NCBI): domain Eukaryota; kingdom Viridiplantae; phylum Streptophyta; class Magnoliopsida; order Fabales; family Fabaceae; genus Saraca; species Saraca asoca. The sequence goes on from JANHAO010003424.1 coordinate 19,737, forward strand.
AGTGGTTTTATCCAAAAAAAAACATGTTAGATTATATCTAATAGATATATTAGTCCATAATCAAAAGGCATATTGATTCTCATCCATAAGGTATATTGGTTCTCATCCTAAAGACATGTTGGATTATATCTGAGAGACATAAAAGTTCATGTTAATAGATATAAAGGTTCATGTGCAAAGACATGATAGTCTATAGTTAAGAAACACGATGGCTCACTTGGAAGAGACATAACTATTCAAGTTCAAGAGACATTGTACATGTTCCAAGTAACTGTTCATTGTCTATATAAAAGTGTTTCACTCTGAATTTTTATAACTAGTATTTTTCTTTTCATCAAAGAATTTTGAAGGCTTAGTTTTATCTTGGAGTAAAACTCTTCTTTAAGTGAAGGGCTATTACACTCAAGAAAATGCAGTTCATGCAAATCTCAAAGTCATTCTTATTAATATCTTGCTTTTTATTCTATAATTTTTCTAGCAATTTAAGTGTAATAATTTCACAATGGAGATAACTTCAAACATTACTATTGCTATGTTCAACCATCGGGATATGGCCAAGTTAGATCGTTTTGCTAGTTTGAATTTTACAAGATGGAAAGACAAAATAATTTTTCTATGGAAAACCCTTAAGGTATATTATATACTTGATCAGGATTTCTAGCCTTTCCCTGATCCCAAACCTGATAATTCTGAAGGAAAGGAAGAAACAAAAAAAAGATGTGTTAGTTTGTTGTGGTCATATTTTGAATTCCCTTTCTAATCATTTATATGATTTATACACTTCAATGTTATCACCAGAAATCTAGATGGCATTGGAAACTATGTATCAAAATGAGAGAAAAAAGGTACAAACAAATTTTTATCCTTAAATTATTTTAATTTTAGAATTACTAATAATATGCCCTTCATGGATCAAGTCCTTAAACTACAAACACTAGTTTCTAAATTAAGAGACTTGGGCATAAGAATTCCTGATTCACTTCAAGTAGAAGCAATTCTATCAAAGTTGTCTCCTTCTTAGAATGATTGGATTTTGCATTCTCCAGAAAATTTAATAATTGAACTATTTCAAACACAACTATAAATTGAGTGTGAGATTCGTGCACATTACTAAACTCAAAAGTGAATGCAAATAACAAATCTTAAGTGAATTATATTGGAAACGATTCTAAAAAGATTCAAAGCAATCTTAAAGTCAAGAAAAATGGTGGATTTAAGAAAAATAAGAAGAAGAGCAGGCCTTACTTTCATTGTGGAAAGAAAAGATACTACATTAAATAATGCAGGCACAAAACATTCAATAATGTAGGCACAAACTTGTTGAAATTAATAAAGGTGATTCCTTTGGAAAATCTAAACAAGCCAATTTAATGGAAGGCAAAGACAAGCAACTTGTGCCTGTGGTTTCAAATATGCATATTGGAATGATCACAGAACTAAACTTGGCTACTACAATTAAAAGCATGGATTGGTTCCTTGATACAAATGCAACTGTGCCTATTTGCAATAACAAGTCACTTTGTACTTACTACATAGAATAATTAGATAAACCAAAGGATGTACTGATAGGAAATTATGACTCTACCAAAGTTATCAAGAAAAGAATTGTTGCTCTTAACTTTACTTATGGGCAAAAGCTTACTCTCATGAATATATTCCATATCCCTGAAATTAGAAGAAATTTAGCTTCTGCAAGTCTGTTGTGAAAGAAAGGATTTAAGATTGTTTTAAAATCAAGCAGTGTAATTGTATCTAAAAGTAATGTATGTGTAGGAAAGGGTTGTTCCCTTGATGGCATGTTCAAACTCAATATTAATTAAATATCTATTAGTTCTGCTTATATTGTTAAGTTTCTTCTTTATGGCATACAGGAAAACCTTTTTCTAAAGTAGAATGCGAAACACAAATTTTAGAATTAATACATTTAGATATTTTTGAATTAATGGTAAACTAACTATAGGTGGAAAAAGATATTTTGTTACTTTTATAGACAATTACTCATGTTATACATTTGTATATTTACTAAGAATAAAGATGATACTTTTCAAAAATTTAAGGAATTTAAATCTGTTGTTAAAAATCAAATGGAAAGGAAGATTAAAATTCTTTGGAGGGATGAGGGTGGTAAATATTTCTCAACATACTTTGATTCTTTTTGTGAAGAACATGGGATAATTTACCAAAAATCTACTTCATTTACACCCCAACAGAATGCGTTGACAAAAAGAAGGAATAGATCATAGTTGGCATGGTAAATGCCATGATTTTAAATGCAAGATTACCATTCAATTTGTGAGGTGAAGCCTTGCTTACTTCCTATCACATTCATAATAGAGTTCCTTTAAAAAAGATTTATGTATCACTAAATCTATTATTGAGAATCAAATGAAAAGGAAGATTAAAATTTTTTGAAGTGATAGAGGTGGTAAATATTTCTCAACAAACTTTAATTCTTTTTGTAAAGAACATAGGATAATTCACCAAAAATCTACTCCATTTACACCCTAATCAAATAGATTGGCAAAAAGAAAGAATAAGATCCTAGTTAACATGGTAAATGCCATGATTTTAAATGTAGGGTTACCATTCAATTTGTTGAAGCCTTGCTTATTGACTATCACATTCATAATAGAGTTCCTTCAAAGAAGACTCATGCATCACCAGATAAAGTTTAGAAAGGAATAAGATCAAATCTAAAATATTTTTAAGTGTGCTAGTGTATAGCTTTTTATAGAATTTCAAATTCCCAGAGAACAAAGTTAGGGCCTAAAGGAACAAAAGGTGTTTTCGTTGGTTATGCATAAAATTCTAAAGTATACAGAATTTTATATTTAAAATCTAACATTATTATAGAATCAATACATATAGAGTTTTTTTAGAACAAATTATCACAAATTCAATCACGCATGAACCAAAAAGTGACATGGATCAAAATAATTCGATGGCATCTTATTCTACTGTTATTAATAAGAGAAAAGAAGAATGTGAAGCCTTAGAACCTTAAAGAAGTCAATGGGCTAAAAAAGAAAAATATGTGGGTCTTGAATTTATAGCTATAGATTTTATAATGTTTCTTATAGAAGGAAATTGAAATAATGTAGTTAACAAGATACTAGTATTATTAAATATCAAAGATGATCCTAAGACATATAAAGAAGTAATGGCTTCTAGAGATGCATCGTTCTGGAGAGAAGCTATAAATGATCAAATGGATTTTATAATAACACTTGGATCTTAGTTGATTTACCACCAGGGTTTAAACCTATAGACTGCAAATGGGTCTTTATGAGAGTAGAATACAGATGGTTTTATACAAGCTTTTAAGGAAAGATTAGTTGATAAAGATTTCACATAAAAGGAAGGTTTAGATTATTTTGATATTTATGCTCTAAAGGCCAGAATAATATCTTTTAAAATACTTTTGCTTTGACTTCTATTTATAAATTACGTATGCATCAAAGGATGTCAAAATTGCCTTTTTTTTAAATGGTAATTTGAAAGAAGAAGTTTACATGAAATAACCTGAAGTGTTTGTGCTTCCTAGAAATGAAAACAAAGTAGGTAAACTTGTAAATAATATAGCTGATAGATGCATTTAGTCAAAGTTCACAATAGAGTATAGAGTAATAGTTTGTCTCTACGTTGATGGTTTGCTTGTTTTTAGTACTAACATATGTGGTATAAATGAGACCAAAATGTTTCTGACTTCTATGTTTAAGATGAAAGATTTAAATGAAGTTGATACAATTTTAGAGATAATACCAAGGATGATAAGGATTTTTCATTCAATCAAACATATCACATAGATAGATAAACTATTAAATAAGTTACAATATCTTAATATAAAAGAAGTGTGTTATATGTTATGCATTGCACAAGGCCTAATATGACATATACTATATGTAAACTTTCATGAAATACAAGTAAGCCTAGTACAAATCATTAGTTGGCAGTTGGAAAAGTACTTGAATATCTTAAAAGGGTTGCAAATTTGAAATTAACTTATACAAATTTTCCTTCTATGCTAGAAAGTTATTCGGATACAAATTGGATAACAAGTGTTAGTGATAATAAATTCACAACATGATGCATTTTTACACTAGTTGGTGTTGTTGTGAGTTGGGCATCAAAAAAGCAAAACCTATATCTCACATTTTACAATGGAAGCAAAGTTTATAGCTTTGGCTACTATAGATAAGGAAGCAAAGTGGTTGAGAAATATGTTGTTAGAAATTAAGTTATGGCCATAATCGACGTCACCTATTTTCTTATACTATAATAGTAAGGCTACTATGTCTATTGCGTATAGTAATGTATACAATGGAAAGTCTAGACGTGGATTTTTACACTGGTTAGTGGTGCTATGAGTTAGGCATCAAAAAAGCAAACCTATATCTCACATTCTACAATGAAGGAAAAGTTTACAGCTTTGGCTACTACAAATAAGGAAGCAAAGTAGTTGAGAAGCATGCTTTTAGAAAAAAAGTTGTGGCCACAACCGATAGCATCTATTTCCTTACACTATAATAGTGAGGCTACTATATCTAATGTGTATAATGATGTCTACAATGAAAAGTCTAAATATATTATCCTAAGACATTATTATGTGAGAGAATTGATTTCTAGTATTGTCATGACATTGTTTATGTCAAATATGTAGAAAACTTGGTGGACCTTCTTACCAAACCTTTGCTAAGAGATAAGGTATGCAAGACAACTAGTGGTATAGGACTACATCAAACCCATTTGACACCAATAATAGAAAGCCAACTTTGAATTACCAAAAGTATCTTCAAAGTTTAATGGGTAACCATGAATTATTGAAAATAGTGTTTATTTAACACTAAGTCCCATACAGATAATGCTTACTATCACACAAAAGAGTGAACTTTGTTTTTAATGCAGTTATTATTTGAAATGTTCAAAATGATAGGAACATGTAAAGGAAACTTCACCTAAGTTAGTATGAGGTGGTTCTACCTCAAACAAGAATTTAAAGGGTTTTCACTCTTGCAAGTATTCATAAAAAATGGGATTCCTTAGCACATGGCCATAATAGTGCTTAAGGCTGGTTATAAATCTTTTCTAAAAAGAATAATAAGTATGGTGTATGTAATATTTCTGATTCTAATAATAAGGAGTTGTGGTTTAATCCTTGGACATCATATACTTCATTAAGGTCATAAAATGCTTACTCTAAGCAAATGTTTAAATTAATGAGATACCTTTATGTATGCATTATATTTATTGTAAGTGGTGTTACAATTTACAAACTAGTGGGAGATTGTTGAGTAGTTTGTAAATCATAAAGGAAAATTGAAAGATTCTACACCAGTTAAAATGGAACCTGATTGGTTTTGTCAAAAGACATGTTAGGTTATATTTAAGAGATATGTTAGTCCACAATTAAAAGACATATTGATTCTCATTCACAAGACATATTGGTTCTCATCCTAGAGATATGTTAAATCATATTTAAGAAATACAAAGGTTCATGTTAATAGACATAAAACTTCATATGCAAAGACATGATAGGCTATAGTTAAGAAACAAGATGAATCATATAGAAGAGACATAACTATTCAAGTTCAAAAGGCATGGTAACCATTCCAAGCAACTGTTCATTGTCTATATAAAAGTGTTTTACTCTGAGTTTTCATAACTAATATTCTACTTTTTGTTAAAGAGTTTCGAAGGCTTTGTTGCATTTTGGGGGTAAAACTCTTCTTTATGTGAAAAGCTATTACATTCAAGAAAGTGTAGTCAATGTGCACCTACACGCCTCAAAATCATTTTTATTAATATCTTATCTCCTATTCTATAATTTCTATAACACATTTATATTATGTTTGATTCGATGGAATGAGAATGGCATAAAATGGAATGGTCATTCCATAATTATATTTGATATGGTCACGAATGAAATGAAAAAAAAAAATTAACTACAATAATATTTTTATAACAAAAAATAATAAATTATCTACCTAAAAAGAGTAAAAAAGATTTGGATTTCTCAAATATGCTAGTCTTCTTTTTTATAATTTATTAATAATATGGCATTGGTTTACTCTTCAAATATGCTAGTCTTCTTTTTCATAATTTTGACTCTCTTTGTATAATAATAAATTCTAATTTCTTGATTTTTATTTTATATTAAATAATTTTTTATAATAAATAATATTATTTTATAAATAAAATAAAAATATTTTATTTTAAATTTTATTATTAAAAATATAATTATCAAAATATTTTTATTGAAAATCTAACATTGTTTTATTATTTATTAATATAAGAATAATTTTAAAATAGGAATATTATCATGTTACCCCCTCAGGTTTGGGATATTGTCAAAATCCCCCTTGATGTTTCTTAAAACATCAAAATACCCCCTGGCCTCTTAACTTGAG
>JANHAO010003425.1:0-26147 GCA_026873985.1 Saraca asoca
TGGAAGATTTGCTCAGCCAAAGGGGAGAAGAATTTTTGAAATTTGGAGCTCTTTGCTGCCCCCTTAGGCCAAGCAAACCTATCATATGCATATTGTCTGGATGCCCAGTAGAATGTGATTGTATATTCTGGGCCAATGTTTTGTATTTTGTTATTATACAGGTTTGATGGGCAAGTAACCCTTGATGATTGTTATATGGGCCATGTGGCCAGGTGTCCAAAAAATAAAGAAAATTCTGTCGAATTTTCGGTAGAAATAATAAATTTATATTGGTTGGTTAATGGAATTTATATACATTGATGTGATATGTCCTTGTTGCATGATAAGGCTTGTAGGGGGTTTCCTGATAGAAATGGTTTCCTGATGGTGACCTTCTACGCTGGTCACTTGCTCAGAATTGGGGCGTGACACGAGCCCACTCGACTTGGGGGCTTATGTTGATGGTAAAAAGAGATAGATGTGAGCAGAAGTCCCACATTGATGAGAAGTTGAGTATCTTCGTGCCTTATAAGGCGAGGGCATGCCGAGCCTAAGCGTAAGAGGCGCCTTTTGGGAAGAAGGTGAGTAGCGACCCACACCCTGAAGGGACAAAACTGTGAGGAGGGCCACGAATGGCCATATTCCAAAGCAGACAATACCTTATATACGGGCAAGGCTCATTCAGACCATCATAACAAGTCATTCAAAATAATATTGTATTCTAAAATCTAACATTGATAAGACATTTTAAGATTTTAGAATATAATACAAGATTTGAATATTGTGTTTCTTAAATTTAATAATGATAGAGCATTTAAAATTTTAGAACCATAAAATTCAAATTTACTATTTATATTATGATAAAAAAGTATTAATGATATCACCTTAATAAGGTGAGTATAAATCATTATTATATTGCTCTCTCTCAAATAATTTTATTCATTCAATTACCTCAAAATATAATTAGTCTTATGACAAGTAAGCTCTCAATTACAATAACCATAATAAGTAATAAATGATTCTCAAACGACAACATAATCTCATAAAATTATCTCAGCAAGTAAATAAAAATAAATTTGAGTACAATATTTATATTGCACATCAGCATATGAGAATCATATACACAAATTTTCATTAGAAAATTTGGAGAGTATAAATTAAAAATAATTAGTATAAAAATTGGTTAAATATTTTCAATCAATAAAATTGTTTGAAAAAATTACCAAAATTTTCAATTTGACCAGTGGAGTCTAGATCCATCAAGATTGATCGAAAAAGATACTATTTGAGTGGCACGTCGACTCACACCATCTGGTGCAACTGAAGTTGTTATGCGCCTGGGCAGCTTGTCTCCTTTGCCTAACGAGTTGTGCAACTCAGGTTCGGTGATTCGGTTGCAAACCCAATAATAAAAAGCTTGTATTGCAAGATACTTTATATTATTTTGAAATTTTAATAATCTAAATTTTAATTAAAATCAATGAATAATACTAGTTCATAAAATTATTTGTAACAATTTATCAACAAGGTTATAGATAAATGAACAGAAGAATGTGATTGAACAAAATTGAATTTATAAGAATGAAATTACGAATGAAAATTGAATATGAATAAAATTAAGAAAACTTTATATATATATATATATTTGTAATAATACCAGCGACAAGTTTCTAAATAGGAAAGGGATGAATTCTTAAGGAAAATGAAAAAAAAAAAAAGTTCAGAAATATGCATTGTTCAACATAAGAAAATATGTTTTGTTAACTGGAAAATCAATATATTGATCATTGTATACTTTGAATTCAATTGGTCGATAAACAGGGAACCAATATACTTGAATTCAATTAGTCAGTAAAGACAACAAAATAAATGCCAAATTCATTTAATCAATAGCATAAAATGATCATCATATAATTTGAATATGAATTATACAAAACATTAGTATCAGTTAAGCAAAAAAAAAAAAAAAAAGAACATAATGAATTAATCGAAACCGAATTAATTATTCAACTAAGAACACGCCGAATTAATCGTATCAATAAATGGATAATCCAAAGCATTCATCATACATTATCCATCAAGAACATATCAATTGAATAAATAAATCCAGAATTAATCATAATATATCATAAATATGCCATACAAGTCAACAAAACATTAATCCGGATTTAACAACATGTTCTGAATTAATAATTAAATAAAACACATTTGAATTAATCATTAACAATAATATATGAAGCTCATAAACTAATTTGAACTATTAGATTCAAGATTTTTTTAATTAGAAGAAATAAATCCAAAATAATGAAAACTAATTTTATTAGTTGATTTATACATAATCACCCAATAAATATGATTATAAGGCTCTGATACCAATTGATAAAATTAAATTGAATAACATATCGTAAAAATAAGTAATTATATTTGTTAGTATATGTACACATATCATAAATAAAATTTATGTATTTAATTACGTATCTGAATTCATTGAAACATCCATATTATCAATAAGAATATGAAGGATAAATCCATTTTTCTACCCTAGTTTGCTATCAATTAAAATTGTAACCTCTAACGGGACAATCATATGTACAAATAGAGCAAGAGCATGAACCTTTACTTGTAGGGTCAAGATTGAGCTAGCATTCCCATCATCAATAGCTCAATAAATAAAGTCCATAAAACATAAAACTCACTAATAATTTAAGTCACTTATAAAAGTTCAATAATAACGTAACAGAGAGATTAAATTGTAATATGTTTTATATTATTTTGACATTTTAGCAATCCAAATTTTAATTAAAATCATTGGATTATACTAGTTTGTAAAATTATTGTAACAATTCATCAGCAATATTATAGGCAGATGAAAAGAAGAATCTAATTAGATAAAATTGAATCTGTAAAATATAAAATTAAGAATAAAAATTAAATATAACCGAAATTAAGGAAACTTTATAATTTTTTTAATAATAATAAGAGTCACAAGTTACTAAATATACATAATATCTTAAGTTTGAATTCATGATATTAAAAAAGAAAAAATTTCAAAATAAAATTGATAAGACTATACTACTAGGGATGTTGACGGAAAACTTTGTATTTACTCACTAGAATTATAAGTACAAAGTGTTGTACTAAGACTATCCATAATGGGAGTTGCTTAAGGGAATGCTTAACTTAAGTAACTTCCTTTAAAGTAACTCTTCCATTGTGAAGCAACTCCTAAGGTATGAGTCAGCATTGCAGTTGCTTAATAAGCAACTGCATCTTAATATTAAAGTGGGTCTAGTTGTGAGATAAGTTAAAAGAAGTGAGATAAGTTATGAGGCCTATTTAAGAAACTTGATAGAGTTGCACCATTGTGAGATAAAATTGCTTGAGTTGCTTAAAGGAGTGTAAAATGATATGACAGTGTGGGATCCAGTAAAAAATTAATAAAAAATACTTAAGCAACTCCCTTGAGTAACTTACAATGGGAATAGTCTAATGGAAGAAAATTTATCATTTTTACCTCCGGTGATCAGGTTCTTAATGTTGCCAGCTCTGATGTGATCATGATTCATTTTGGACTGTCACTGCTAAAAACGAACAGGAACATTGCAACCCCATTTTGGTTGGCTTAATTAGGAAACAACGTGAAAAGTGAAGTGCTTTCCCTTGAGACATGGTTAGTTAGTTTGGCGACCAAGATTACTGGCTTTAACTCTTGAATTGCCTATTATTAGTTGTTAAAATACCAAATAGCACATTCCAAAATAAGTATCAGATCCAAGCATAGCCAATCTAAAGGACAAACTAATTAATTAAGGATCTACTTATTTTACTGTGTTAGAGTAACTAATTAAGAGGCTCTAAAGAAAGATTTAGGTTAGTTACTGTGCCCCAAGAGTAGAGAAGAAGTAGCATATATATATATATATATATATAGCTGTATAATATGAGTGCAGCACAGCATTTAGTGTCAGTAGTGATATGAATGAGTTTTCCGGATTGAAAATGACAATGGGTAAGGTACGGGACAGGCAAAAACAAATTGCTACCAATTTTGTTTTGTAATTACCAATTTGTCCTCACCTGCAGGGTTGCTATATTTATGCAGAAGAACAGTTACAAGTCTCAAGTCTCAAACTATAACTTGAGTTTTTTGTTTTAACATACCCTTCGTACGGACAAACACAAAAAGCAGAAAAGTTTATGACCTTTGGGTTAAAACCAATCTTGAAGCCCAAATCCAAATGAAAACACTGTATATAATCAAATCTGTCTCTACTGATCTTCTAGTTTAGTCTGCAAAATGAAACTTCCTCTTACATCATACACACACCGATTAAGAAAATCTAGTTACACAAAATCTAACCATAAAAGTAAATACCCTAGATTTTTTAGAGCTGCTGATTCATTTATGGCTTTCGACTTCCCTGAAAGCTGTATAAGCTGAAAAAACCTAACCCTATGACACTTTCTCATTCACATTCACGCAATGTTTGTTTCTGAGTGAGTAAATTAACGGGCTCAAAAGTTGATTTCCCGTCAGTCCGTGCTCTGCTTACGCTGCCTCCACATTATGTGGCACAAACCCACAAATCATGTCTGTCTTGTCTCGTTACCTTTTTTTTTTTCTCTTATTAATAAATGATTTAATAGACATAAAACATTCAAATTCAGGAAAACTTTAAAACAATACAGATATCATCACATTGAATGTAGATCTTCTCTCTCTCTTTTTTTTTTTTAAGGGGATGTAAATTTAGGAAAGATAAATATAAAATAAAATTAATTTACTTGAAATTTTATTATCTTAAAAATTACAAATAAAATTGTAAAAGAAATAAAAAAAAGATTAAATCAGCATATTTCACATGTATACATACATATGCATATTTAGTATAGTGTAAACAAAGTGCACTTCACTTATTTAATTTTTTTAGAAAATGGGAATTAGTCTAACTAAAAAATTTAGAAGGTTGTAATGAATATAGTAGAAATAGCATTACTGACTAATGAAACTGTAGAGGAGTCAGTGTATCTGGTCAAGCTAAAAAGATAAAATATATATGGAGATGAATTCACATAACAATAGAAGATAATGACGTAAAATATACTATTTTTAGCTCATTTTAGGGCTAAATGAAATGTCCCTCTGTGTCTCTACAGCCACTTGTTTACTGGGATGTGGTAGTCCCCATCTATCATAGACGAACATGTGAATCTTTCTCAGAGATTTGATTTCCATATAAAAAGGCTTGGAGGGTAAGACCGTTGGAGATGAGAAACCATACCAAAGCTACTTTCATTTCCATTATTCACACTTCTTCAGAGAGAGTCAGATCTCTCTTCGTGCTTTCTCTGGAGTTGTGGTCCTCATTCGGAAGAAAGCTTGCTAGGGTTTTTTTATACGCTGATATTTTAATTTAATTATAATATTTCAGATGTTTTCTTACTGCTCCAACTCTTTCCCTTCTTGCTTTCCCCCTTCTTCTTCTTCGGCGTCTCCTTTTGCTTCTGCTTTTCTAAACCATGAAAATACTGCAGACAATACTCAGCTTCTTCATGATCCACTTGTTCTTCCTTTCATTCCCACTGATAATAATGCTCAAATCCCAGAAATAGTAACCAATTTGGCAGCTTCAGACTTTGCTGCCATGGCCAGGCAAGATGCAAGTAACAATAATGCTGTCCATCATCATTATGGCATTCCCAATTTCCTCGCGAAGAAACCTGCGGGAAAGAAGGACAGGCACAGCAAGATTCACACATCTCAGGGTTTGCGAGATCGGCGGGTGAGATTGTCCATAGAAATTGCTAGAAAGTTCTTCGATCTTCAAGACATGCTAGGGTTTGACAAAGCCAGCAATACTCTTGAGTGGCTCTTCAACAAGTCAAAGAAAGCCATCAAAGAGTTGGCTTCAACTAAGCAAATAAGCTCAGCCAAAAGCTTCTCTAATTCCTCTTCTGAGTGTGAAGAAGTGGTTTCAGAGATCAACGAAGAGGAGAAATCTTTGATGGCTATTTCTGAAGAGAAAAAGCTGAAGAAGGCACAGAAAGAAGCTGTTTCTGTTTGTGATCTTCAGGCAAAGAAGGAATCAAGGGAAAAGGCAAGAGCAAGGGCAAGAGAGAGGACTAGTCACAGCATGAAGAGAAAATGCCCTGCAAGTGCTTTAAATCGTCAAATCTTGCACCAATTGAGATCGCCCATTATTCTTCCAGAAGCTTCAGGAAAATCTCCTGATAATGAGAAGCTGGTTCAAATTCAACCTAGTGAATTAGCACCCAGAGATCACAACTTCAATGTTATTGAGGAATCTATTGTCATCAAAAGGAAGTTGAAGCCATCTTCAGTGTCTTCTAGTAATCATCAAAACTTTCTGATCCCTAAGGAACCAAGTTTCAACAACTATCAGCATTCATTCCCCAATTTGTCTCCAAATTGGGACAGTAATGGCCGCTCTAGCTTTTGTGCAGTAGCCAGCATGAATCTATCTACAGGTATATATTTGTTACAAATATAGTAAAATTAACCATTCATGGGTCTTTAATTTCCCAAAAATCTCATGCTTCTGGGATGAACTGACATTTGACAACAAATACGTTTTGTGAACGAATTGAGGGGATCGATAAGTGATCTTCTCAATTAATCACTTGTAATTATAATGATGTCTGAAATTTTGGGTTTTGATATTGCAGAGCTTCAATTCTTTGGGAAGCATTGGGAGGAGTGCAACAATCAGCAGCGTCTACACTAATATGTTGTTGGATTTGAATAATTTTGAGTAATATGAATCTGAGATCAGATCAGAAATGATGAACTCAATATAGCTAGTTCTATGGATGCCAAGGAATCAAAGCACACAAAGGCATCTTTCTCTGTCTCTACAAGCAGTAACTTTTTTCTGTCCTATATTCCTTTTTTACAATGTTTTTGTACTGATTCTTGATGATGACGATGATCATCAGACCATGGCCTCAGACAGTTGGCACAAAAGGTATCTGCGTGTAAAATTTATGACCAGTATTTAAAGTGTGGTTGACATTATATAAATGCCAACTAGTGTCATCTACAGTGTCACTATCTACTAGCTTTTGTATTATTTTTATATATAATTGCATATAATTTATGATGTATACTTGGTTAGTTTGTTCAAGTTCAACAGTGACCAACATATTCCATGTTAGGAACCATTTCAAATCCACTGGGTAAAAGAGGGGAGAAGAAAGTTTCAGAAGAAAACTCACGAATTAAACTCAGATTTATTTTGCAGTTGAGCTCTAGATGTTGATAGTTTTTGCTGATTTACTAGTTTTAATGATCAGCTGAATGATTCAAAATCCCATTTTCATGTTATGAAAACATAGCATTCAGCTAAAGAAGCTACAGTTGCATGAAGCTTGAAAGAAAAGGGATCAACTTCATGTAAGTGTTTGTTCTTAAAGTTAATCACTTTGTTTGTGCGTCTACTATAAATCACTTGCTTTCATTTCCAATGTTGTTTCGTAACTTGACTTGATTGGCTTAGACACATTTTATTTTCATGGTTTTCTGGAGTATAATAATGTCCTAAATGCAAAGACAAATTGAAGCATGAGTGAAAATTTGGCACTAGTATAATTAAGCATGTCAATGGACATTGAAGTTTTCATTCATATGCACCATTAATTATTACACATTTAATTGATAATTTTGAGCAATTTTCATTTTACAATTGTAGACATCTGTTGATTTTGAATGATTAAGTGTCATCTCTTCATTTCTTTTGAAAGTTCTTTCATTCAAAGGGAAGAATCTTGATCTCTTTGATGCAGTCCACATGTTTTATTCGGAGATGATAAACTTTTTGCAATTGTAAGAGCATATGGTATATGTGTGTATATTTCCTAATATATAGCCTCAGGGAGAAGAGTAAAGAGTCATATATGTTTTGACTAAATTTTCTAAGTTAAGCTGCACTTGATCCTATCTTTGAATTTATACATTCACAATCTTCTTCCCACAGAGTGCACATTGAACAGAAGAACCAACACAGCTGTTTTCATACATTGTGAAATATTTAATACCTGTTGCAAAGACAAATTTTGACAATGATTTCTAGAAGCTGATTTCCTGAGTAAATTAGTTTTATGTAATTGCATTCTTTTATCCATTTGAATCAAGATTCCACAGTATGTGATTCAAAATTTTGTTCCAAATTTTATCTCAATATTATTCAAATTTTCAAATTGCAATCTTGTTGCAGAATGTGGAGTTCAATTAACTAAACTACTAGAATCTTTCCTCAAGCTACCACTTTAGATCTATGTGGCAAATATATCTCTGCTTAATTTTAAGCATTTGCTTGCACGTAGAGATAAACTTCATGGAATCTCTTACATAGTATCAGTTTTATTTGATGGTTTTCGGGAGAGGGGTAAAGGAAGGGAAAGGGAGGCAAACTTCTTATTTTTAGTGTATTTTTATGAATCTTATTCTCCATTATTTGTTCCTTTCTCCTGTTTTTTCTCACTGTAAAATATAAGTATGGCAAATAATCTAAAATTTCTTGTTTTCCTAATGGTGTCAGTATCTTTCAATAAAGATCATTATATCCAATTAAAATTCTTTGATCCACTGGTTATCATCTATATTATTATATGTTAAGAAAGTGTAAATCCCTCCTACCAGAACTTCCTAATTGATTTTCCCCCTCTCATGCCAGAAGTCCTTTTCTCAGTCTACAGCTCATTGACCTTATGTGTAATCAAATAAAAAGAAAAATAAAAGGCCACAGTTTTCAAGATATGCAGAAATTCTTACATACGTATTATTTACAACACAAAAATACTTATAAGACGACAAGTGCTAAAAAAATAAAAAAAACTAATAGTGATTGATTTTGTCATTTAATTTGTTTTAACACGTCATTTTGTAAGTGTTTAGTAACATATATGCGTAAAAAAAAAAATCAAATATATATATATATATCGTAATGATATCTACATGGGATTTACATGTATTTTTATTTAAGGATCTTAATTAAGCACAGGAGAATCTAACAATCCCTAACTATGTGAGGATTAAAAAGAAAGTGTCTTAAGGTTAACAGCAACATCAACCAAGCCAGTCGTTCACTCATCAAGCAAGCAAGATTTAGGACATGTAAGGAATTAAAAATGCAATACTTAATGATTCTTTATATGGTTATATCATTCAATTCAAACTTTCAAAATAGCAATTTTCAGTCAAGACTATCACTAATTTGAGTGGACATCCAGATTTGAAAAGATGCCAATCTTTCTAGACTCCTTTTATGTTCAATGTTCTATTATATATGTTGTATCCAAGAGGAGAGGAGATGCATGATAACTCTTCAGGTATACCATCTGAATCAAGTAAAGAATCAAATATTTCCCTTGCTTAGCCATTACAAAGTATGACATTATTTGTCCTTGTCATTCACTGCATTTTTTTTTTAATTATAAATTATAGTTTACATTCTAAAATTTTTACAATATATAAACTTTCATGTCACTAACAAAATATATAAACATTATATCAAATAAGTAATAACACCAAATAAATTTTAAAAGAAAACCTCAATTATGATAGCTATTCTTATATTTGTCACCATAGAATTATTATTTTTTTTTTTTACGAAAAAAGTGTAGAAGTAGGATATATTTTTTTAAAGACTAACGATGATACTTATAAATCACCTAACTCCATGAAATATCATTGACAATTTATTTAAAAATTTATTATGAATGATACTACCAAATACATTGTTCAATTCCAACAAAATGATTTTAGACTCCAAGACTCAGTTCAATTTCATGTTATGACAATTTTATTTTAATTATTTATGAAAAAAATTGAAATCAATAAAACATGAGTGGTGGACGTGGCAAACTAAAAAGCAAAAGGAGAGTGCACACTTTATTGTCAAAAGGGACAGAAAGAATGTGCTTTAGACCCTTCAAAGTTAAGTGGAGAATTTTATTAGACATTGTAGAATTCATGCTAAGTTAAAGATTGGTTGTGTTTAACTTTTGAATATCGGATCAGTGTGTTCTTCTGCCTAAGATTTTCATTCAAATTTTCATTTTGATCAGTTCTTTCATTTTACTGTGGGTGTTTATAGTGTTTGAATTGCTCACAAAAGGAAATTATGATATGAAATATTATATGGTCGTAGGTCGTACTTTAGCATGCAAACTTGTGATAAATCTTAGCCTCTTCCTTTTCAGCTTGCTATCATATAGCCATGATTAAAGCTATACATTCAAGAATAAAGGTTTTTACACACCATTTTTAACTAAAGGCTTACCAAAAAAAAAAAAAAGGTTAATAATTAAAAATGAACATGTGAGAAGTGTGGGAGACCTTATTTATATGTATAATAATATAAATTTATTTTATGGTTATAAGTCTATTTAGCCTTTTTTTTTCCTCTATCCCTATCTTCTCAAGAATTATCTTCCCCCACCTACTTTCCAAATGAACTTAGTAGGGTTTTGCTTCCACATGAAAGAAAAAAAAGGGAGTATGCATATCAGACTTAAAATTTCTGTAAAAAATATTTGTAAAATTTTTTTATGAAAAATTGTACCTTTCTTAGGTAAAGTTACAAGTTTTTTGAAGTTCTCATGTTGCAGCTTTAATAGATGGAGTATTCATACTAGATTTGTGGTTTTTATAAAAGAAAATTATACTTTTTGTAAATTTTTATAAAAATAATAACCTTCTTTTATAAAGTTGTAAAATTTATAAAATTTTTTGTGTTGTAACTTTAATTGATGAAATTTTAACTTTTTGTATATTTGTTCATGTAGAGTGAATATAAAATTTTAATATTTTGAGATCAAATGATAAAAAATATAAAATTTTTATATCAAAGTTAAAAAAAAAAATGAATGTACATAAAAGCACTAGTATTATCTACAACTTGAAGAATTAACGAATGCATGATATAAAGTAAATTCAAACTAGACTTATCTACTTTAAAATTGTTTTAATTTTTGGCAAGTCAACTTTTTTAAAATCAATATCATCTTAATGCTGATTATGATTGGTTTTATATATTACCATTTTAAGTGGCCTTGAAAGAGATGTTTCACCAATATGGTTTAAATTGAGTGAGTAAAATGGAACGAGGCAAGTCATTCCGAGTGTACCATTTATGTGTGAGCCTCAATTACTACTATATTTCACTATATATGATAACAATGCATGTGTGCTATCAATTGTACAAATACAACGATGCAAAAATGCAATCAATTATTTGATGATTGTACAATTCAAGTTGTGAGGCTCTTGTTATGTTGTCTCACAACTTTCCAAGATCAGACACACAACTTCTCTGAATGGACGAAAGTTGGAAAATGACTCTACATCTACTACTCAATTCTATTCCATGTATTTTCTAGTCAGCTTGACCATCCCTATCTTTCCAAAAACAAATCCTCAATTTTTTTACCTGCCAGTAAAAACTAAATTTACTCATGTCTTTGTCAAAAATAGACAAAATCACTGTCTTCATGATTTGTGTCAAGACCAAGAAATCTATAATAAATCAATAACATTTTTAATATAAATAACTGTCTGGAGAGTAAAGCTATATATGTCCACTAATTAATGTGAGATAATGCAGCCCTAGATGTGTCTCAATTATTTTCTTATATACACATGAATATGGTCCTATCCACTTTTCACATATTCTCTTTAATTATAAAAATTTTATGGATCTCACATTTTTACGAAATAAACTAGCATTTGGTTTTATTAATTTTCATTTTTTTTATAAAAAAAAAGGAGAATATGAGCAGCATTACTATTTTAAGATATGCTAAACATATTTTCTTATGTTTCAATATGTTTATTAATGTTTATACTTTTACATTGTTTACATTAATGAGTTATCTGTGTCCATCTATGTGTTTACATATATTTAATATATTTTTTGTACAAGTCATTGCAGTAGATCTGTGTCATAGAAATTCTAATTTATTTCTGGAATAAGAACTTCTCTTCACTCTAAGAGGAAAGAAATAAACATAAATTTTAATATAGAAAATATGTAAATCCCATAAATATGGAGTCCCTTTGCATATTTTGAATTTATTTCTCTCTTTCTAAAGTAAAAAAAAAAAATTACTTTAAGAATAAGATATAATATCTCATTCATATCGTTACCTACATATTTTAAATTTTCTAGTGATTTTGTTCCCTTTAGCTTACTTTCCATGCAAATAAATGGTATATAATTATATATTTTTCGTGCCAAAAAAATATGGAATGATACCTTATCCAAATAGCAAGAGCTAAGCCACGGAACACATTTGAGCTAAGCCACGGAACAAATAGAAAAGATGGCTTCAGATTGCAGAGAAGCTGCCACACATTCAAAATGTGCAGTAAGAAGTCAGTTCATACATTAACTTAGCAATGCAATATCAATGAAGATTTTAAAGGCACACTGGCACAGACAAAGTAAAGGAGACCAATAAAATGTTCTTTTTGAGATAAAAAATAAAGTAAATATGACAAATATTCAAAATTAAATTATAAAGAGTGAGACAGTGTGTCTTTGATTGATAAAGTAATGATATCTTCATCTCATAATTGTGAGAAAGTGTTTTCAGGAAGTAGCATCACTGTGCTGTTCTGCAGGTTAAAATGGACCTTTGCTTGCATTTCAATAGAAGTGCATCTCTTACACTCCAGAGTTTATAATTTTTCACTTTCTGTATATTAAAACTTAATTTGTTTAAAACTTGTTAATCTCCTTTACATCGATGAAGTCAGTTTTAAACAAATTATATTATAAATAATTGATATGAAAGCTAATTGTGCAAATTCAGATATAAACATGAAAAAAAAAATTAGACTATATATGTTTGTGCAGCTTCAAAATGTAAAAAATATTTTACGACTAACTAATTTTAAACTGCCATGAAGGAAAAATGACCTCAGGCTTGCTCAAAAGAGTAAATACATGTAAACCAATATGTGATGCTATCTGGTTTCTAAATGATTTAATGAAAAAATCTGTGTGTAGATTACTTCATATGTAGTTTTTGATGCATCACATTGGTTCAAAGGCTATAGGACAATATGTGTATCTCTTGTACACAAAACTAATGTAGGAGTACTATTCTACAAGAAGATTATAAGTACTTTAAGGATAAATGCAGCCTTTACTTAAGGTTGAAATTGTTTAAAAATTAATATTTTCATCCAAATTAGGGTGTTTGGAAAAATGTTATTAAAATCTGTTCATGGGATCAAAACGCTTGTAAGCCAAAGTAAACTCATCTCAAAGGGCTAAATTACCCTAAATAAAAGGTAAATTATACATATATTCTCTAAGATTTAATTTAATTATATTCACATTCCTTTTATTTTTATAAATATGCACAGATCTTTCTTTTTTTTCATTTTAATATACGTTCACCTCTTTTATTCTAGAAAAATAAAAGAGATGAATATATATTTTTAAAAATAAAAAAAGTATGAGTATTATTACATTAAATCTCATGAGAGGTGAGTGTAGTTTATCCTAAATAAAACACAATTTGAGAATTGTGTTTGAGTATCATAACACAAACCAACTAAAGTTATCCACCATTTCATACTCATCCCTAAAGCAGCAGTAAAATTTTTTAGCACTAACAAAGCAACCAGTTAAAGCAGTAAAGTAAAATTAAGAGACACGGATTAGCTTTGTGTATAGCATAGTATAACTTGAGTTTGTTTTATCTTTTTTATATTTTGGCTAGAAATTAAGATACTCCTAAGTTTCTTTTTCCTTAATTTTTTTAGAGACAAATTTCTAGGTTGAGAGTGCTCCCACTATTGATTTTGGTTTAATGAGATTTATCTGACTTTGATCACTTGTTGGAATGAGGTGCATGTTGTTTAGAACTTAAAAAGATGATCATTATTGTTGTCTTTGAATATAGGGGCAGAGATTTTGTGTAGACAACTATGTGTAGCAAGTTAGTGTAGTGTCTGCTGTTCTTTTTGGACAATGACAAGAAACAAGGCTACTTACTTTAAAGCATTTGATTATTTTAGATGTTTACATAAGGTGATCCTTCCGCCCTTTATTTCAGCAAACACAATGCCTAACCTAACCCTTGCAAATTCATTTTCTCTTTCCTCCCATCTATTTTTCTTATGCATAACGCTATATCTACATATATCATCCATATCCTCTCCTATTTATAATTAAATTCCATAACAGAACACACTGCATTATTAGAAAATATACAAAATCAAATTTACAAATAAATGTAGATTTATAATTTTTTTCTTTCTTATTCCCATAAAATTAAATAGATAGAATCACTTTAACATGGATGTAATAGAATAATTGTTCATAAGACAAGATAAATATTGAGTAATACTCTACTCTCCTAACTTCACATAACATAATAATTTAAATTAAGGTATTCCTATTTAATTTAAAATAAGTAAAATCAATTTAATTTTAATTAAATCATATATAAAATTATAAAAATACAGGGAATTCAAGTTTTGAATTCACTACCAACATATCCTTGTTTCCTTTCACACCACCAGGGTTGCATCTCACCAAACCCCTTATCATCCATCAATATCACCATTTCATTATTATTTTCATTATATATATATATATATATATATATAGAGAGAGAGAGAGAGAGAGAGAGAGAGAGAGAGAGAGAGAGAGAACAAATACATAAATTTTGCTGTAACACTGTTGTTAATAACAGTGATAAGATAATATTAAGACAACAGGCACGATCGTTTTTAGAAGGACAAAAGAGTGTGGACAATTCATAAAAGTAAAACTGAAGGGCCGGACAAATTCAATAAATCAAATTAATTGTCTTCTTAAATTTAACTAATTATAATATAATTTTTGTTTTCTATTATTAATTTCAGCCATGCATGCTGAAGTGCTTTACTAGTATCCAATGTTTTAGAACTGGAAACTTGCTTTCGTTCTGTAGTCAACATCAAGCGTAGGTGTTATAGAATTATAATGAAATGCTAGGAACCTGAGAAAAGCATTTAAAGGAATCAAAGAGAGATCCCAAAACATCATTGAAAGCATTCTTGGCTTCAATAGTATCCTTTCAAACCAAGATCGCAATAACACCAAGTACCTATAGCTAGATTAATGCTACCACTGATATCCATTCTGATGACTTGGAGATTTATGCAATTACACTCAGTCTCAACTATCATCTTTAAAAACAGTAAATTGATTGTTCAGGAAAAGAAATGCTGACACTTTATGCAAAAATGAATAAATTCTTTTTCTGTTCTCACTCTCTTATTCATACTTCACAGATATGTAATATTCAGAATTCTAAATCGGATTTAAATCTTTTCCTTTTCTAACTTATCAGTTTTCTTCATTTTTAGACAAAAATAGGCATAATTTTTTATTCTGGAATCCACAAATTTAATAATAAAAAAACTCTATTTATCTTTGTCTTAAATTTATATCCTTTTTTTCCAAAAGAAAAAAAAAAGGAGGATCTAATTTATACTCATTTTGAACCTTGCATATTTGTGAGAGAGAACAAATGAATCAAATCCGGTTGCCATTGAAAAACAACGGCGCCAATGAATGGAGAGAATGAAGACTCTTTGTAGCAGTTTGAATCAAAAATATGTTTAGTGGCTATAGCAAAATTAGATTAATTAGTTGGCTGTAAAATTCACATTCTAGGTAGTCAAGGATGTATTACTATCAAAGAGACGAGAGGTTGCAAAGGATTTATAACTGAAAAGATGAATTACAAATAATTGAAAACATATTAGAAGTCATCCTGGACTTGAACTTGAACTTAATAGATCAGCAGATAATGGTTTTACAACTTCTATATGTTGGTTACGATGGCACCTCACAAGCAATCAACATTAATTCTAGTACTTCTTTTTTCTATCTCCCTGGTTATTAATTTGTGTAGTGAAGATGTGCCAAGCTATTCTAGATTAATTACAATTCACTAGTTAGACCACAGAATAAGTAAAGAAACTGAATTCTTTCTTTAAAAGAAGAAAAGTAGAGGGCAGGATTATTGCCTTATAAGATCCAAACAAAGTTAAGTTTAGTCAGTCTAGCACATAAAGAACAAAAGGAATACACATTGAGCAAATTTTCTGCAAGAATTTGTGTCTCATCCAGGATGCAAGGAAAGAGATATAGATATGAACACGAAAATGAGAATACGATATTTTATAAAAGAAAAGTGTTATAAATCAAAAATAACATATTCAATACGTTTCAAACGCGCAAATAGATACACGTATAATATACATAAAGCAAAGAGAATAACTTATTCATACAACCTTCCTTCCTGCTTCTTCCTATCTAAATTTTGGCATTAGTCATAAGATCATCAAGGAACTCCTTACTCCTTTTAAATTCTTAGTTTTTCACTTTTTCTCTAAGAATTTCAAAGTACAGTTATCTAATTGAAAGTTTATTAGATTTGAACTAGTACATATAAAACAAATATTATCAGAATAAAACAAGCATAAATATTTTCCAAATAATTTAAATTCTAACTTTTTTTCTCCACTTTTGCTTTTCTTGGTCATTCTTAGTTCCACTTCTCTTTACCATCCCGTTTTCTCTTTTTCTTTCTTCATAAGTTATTCTTTCTTTTGACAGACGGATTAAAAAATTGAGGAGGGTGGCGAGTTAAGTAGAAATCAATTCTCATTACACCAAAAGAATAACTAACATGACCTATGACAAATGTTTGAACACTCTAAAGAGGTTTGCTTCACACATATTTTTATATAGGAGATTCAACCTATAATAAATGAAGATTTTTACTTTATTAAAAAGAGATAAATACAAAACATACAGGAAATTTCACTTTTGTGAGATCTATATATCTTTTTATTCAAATTTTGATAAAATAAAAATTTTCATCTACTCATAAAATATTTTTCTTTCTATATTATATATGGCTTTTGATTTGAGATAAATTAACCTTACTTGCTTAAAGCAGACAATTCAAACTATATCTCATGTATAAATGTAAAAAGTAGAGTAAAAAATACCGATACATGCAAACATCACTGTAAAATAGATCTACTCTTGAGTAAATGAATATAATGAAACTTTGTTCAAAGTATTAGCCATAAGAGCAGGAATTGCCTCCCATACCCTATCCATCTACAAATCCATAGCACTGAGCACCGAAGAAAGTGTCAGTCAACCTCACAGTACTGTTACCAACTTAAAAAAAAAGCATGCAAATGTACAATGCAACTACTCTGTACTACTCCTCATCCTTGCCAGCCATTCAAGTCTAAGGTGTCAAATTAAGTTTCACGTCTTGACAAGGCACATTGAATTTAACCATTCAAAACCAGGATCAATTCATTCTATCACCATCTTAATCATTGCAACATGTACCTCTAAGATGAGACATTTTGTTTGGGTTTTCTCTGTGGATTGCTTCTCAGTTCTATGGTGGTCCATATATGTATCCCATAGCCATGAATTTCATTAAGATCTTAATTTAAGATTTCAAATCCTTAATCCTTATCTGTGCATTTTTCCTAAGTAAGTGGGGTTTTCCTATTGGTTTTTTACTTTTAGCTTAATGAATCTGATTTTGAATGGAGACACTGCCTGACATGCTTAGCCTAGTTTCCTTTCTCTCCTTTTATTGGTAGGGTCTAACTTAACAAACATAATTCCTCTTAACCATTTGTAATTATAGAAGTGGTGGCCACTCAATAAAGCTAAATAGTGTGTGGTATTTGTGTAGGGGCCATCAACAAACTTATCATTTAGGACTCACCATAAAGATGGCTTGTTTTTTCCTTTTTGTTGGCTTCAATGTTGGTGTGACCCTTTTCTCCTTCAAACTCAATATTTAGTATGTATTTGTTTCTCTCTGTTGTTATAATGAAGATAAGATAGTTCTAGCCAATATAAAAAAAATAACATATATATATGTTTAAATCAAAGAGGAAAACTATTAAAATAAAGATATTTTCATTTAGTTAATTTCACTTATTCTTACTTATTAAGACAAGTGTATACATATATCCTAATAATTTAATAAGTGAAACTTGTTAAGGGAGAATAGCATTGCTCAAGAGTAACAAAATTTTATCACTTCAAATATTAATTTAGTCTTTCCTAACTGGGAATTAATATTTAGATCTGTTTTTCTCTGTAATTATAACGAAGTGAATATGCTATTAGGAAAAAATTGTAAAGATGAAAAGAGAAAAATTATTACAATAACATGATTTTCACTTAACAATGTTTACTTAATTATTAATATGCATGTGAATGGTCTGACTTTTAAGAGTTCTTATATATACACCATATGCATCAGATAACATGTGTTAAAAAATATGAAAAACCAATCAACTATTAACTTTTTATTTTTTTCAATATAAATTATCTTATAAATAACTTAGTGTAAGTAAGAATTTCTTCTATTGTATATTTTCTTAATATACGAGAGTATATGAACATAAGTAATTAAAAGGTAACAAAGGAAGGAAGTGAAGGATATTACTATTTCAGTGATGCTACTTCTTTCCTTTGTCCAAACAGAGTGAATTAATGAGTTGATAATCAAGGATTAGTACTAGGATTAAGACAGCAATCTTAGGTTGAGAAAAGAGTGGGATTAAGACAGAAAGTTGTATCTAACCTTTTACAAGAAAGAACCTTTAATTATCAGGATTAAAACTGATGACTTTTTCCAAACCCCACCTCCTCAAATCATCTCAGCTAAACTTAAAAAGAAATCTTTCAAAATCCCACCTAACCTAATCATTTAAGCTAAACCTAGGTGTCTGTATATAATCTTTACCAACAAATAAATAAAACATATTTATATTCAAAATTTAGTGAAGGAATTCCCATTCAACATATACAGTTGCAACTCACTATTTGATATATAACTAAAATTCAAGGAAAAAAAAAGAAATAAATATATGAAATTAGCTAAGAATTCGGAAATAAAAATTCATAAAATAGAAAATAAAACTTAATGATTGCTCACCCAGATGACAGAAGACCTTTTTACATGGCTCGCTTCCATGATTGTCTGCCCATTCTATCATCGAAAAGTCGATATCTTCGGCAGAAAAGTAATAAGAGAGAAGATATTCGACGACGCTGTGCCACCGAGTAAGACAAATTCATATTAATCACATATTTAAAAGCGTTAAATTATACTTAAACAGTAAATACGAACATTGTACTCTGCTTATGCTACCCAGATTAGCTAGTCGGGGACTTTTCAGCAAAGGAATTACGATAATTAATTAAAGAGAGTACTTTCATACACACTCTCTCTGATAAGAACCTTTTTTTTTTTTTTGCTAATTTTTCATAAATTTTATAATTTTTAAATGTTCTTTTATTTTATAATTATTTTACAAAATATCCTAACTTTTATATAAATTTTGCATATAACAATTTCATAAAAATTTACAATTCTATTTACTAAAATTTCAATACAAAATTAAAAAATGAAAAATTAAATTTTTATAAAAAAATTATCATGTAAATTTTTTGATAAAAATTACAAATTGCGTATTAATAGGATTCAATCAACCCTCAAGGGGGAGCAAATTCCTATTAATCAATTTGATCATAGTGTGTGTGTGTGTGTGTGT
This sequence comes from Saraca asoca, assembly GCA_026873985.1. Classification (NCBI taxonomy): domain Eukaryota; kingdom Viridiplantae; phylum Streptophyta; class Magnoliopsida; order Fabales; family Fabaceae; genus Saraca; species Saraca asoca. The sequence continues at coordinate 19,616 of JANHAO010003425.1, forward strand.
ATATATATATATATATATATATTTTCTCATATTTTTCTGATTTCTTCTTACCTAAAACTTCTCATACCAATTTACTACCACTGAATAAACTAGATTTGTTGTGATGAAGATATTGACTTGTTCACTTAAAATATGCTTCCACTGTGCAAACATGAAAATGATAATGCATTCAAATGAAACAGTATACAAATATGACCAAAAAGTGAAATAGTTCACCGACCAAGACTTCACAGGAGACAATAAAGAAAGAAATTGAAGTTGACCCAAATCAATGTCCTGACTCCACACACAGAAATATTACCCAGAGAATCAAAAAACACACCCATACGGTAAAACAGCAAAATACAAAACTGACCACCAATCTAATATATATGTATATATATATATGCATATATATATATATAGAGAGAGAGAGAGGGGGGGGGGGGACTCAAAGTTACACTTACATGAGAAAACCCCATCTTGAGTATGGCCAGAAACCGAAAGAGCCCTGGAGTATTGACCACAGTATAATGACCCTGAGAGTCATAGAAGGAGGAGAGAGAGAGAGAGAGAGAGAGAACCAATAACACAAACTAACTGAAAGCTTGTGTAGTATAAGTATTTGTTCAAGTGTTTGTTGTAAAACTGCATGTTTGTGTTTCATCTTGTGCAGAAAGCATATAGGTAAGCTAAGCTACGTCCATATGTAGGTTCTGTGCCAATAAAAAAGTTACTGTGAAACCTGCTTCATGATTTCAGTTTTGCTTTTCTTCCAGTTTCAGAGAGAAAATGCATGGCAGATGAGTATTATTGTACGTATATATGCAGATGAGATGAAACCAATAATAAAATATATGTTGCAGAAAGTGAATAATGAGAATATATACGGCAAATCCAATATTATAATCTGTGAAAATCTTCTTCTTAAATGATATTCTGACTAAATTGTATTGAGAAAATTCGAAAACCGTACGGTTCACATTTTGACCTGCATGTGTTGAGCAGTCTCTGCTGCACCATTGGCATATCTATGCAGAGAAAGTTCAAGACACATCTCTATCTCCAGCTATCTTTCTGTCTCCCTTCATTCAGACCTATATATGCCGTTCGATGCAGCATTCTAGTATATATATGATACGTAAACTGGCTAGGTAGCTCTTTGCCTTAATATTACCTACACAAACTAGTTAATGAAGCCCTAATTTTTTTGTTAGTTTGATTTGGCCCTTCTTTGAGCTGTCTTTTTATTATGATTGTCAGTCCTAATATCTAAATACATAGTTCCTTGTTTGAGATTGTTTCTTTCCCTGTATTTGCAGGGATTTATATTTCTTACGCATGAAAGGCATAATTATATTTACACTAGCGATATACAAAATGTTAATATGTACTTCATTTTTTTAAGTGTAATGAGGTACATATGATAGTATTCTTTGTAATGCTAATGTAAATACAACGACACTGCTAATGAATGAAATATAATCTTATTTTTAAACACTCTAAAGGGAATTTCTTCTTGGGTTTTTTTAGTGTCTTTTGGAATTCTGATCCATAGTCTCTAAGTGAGAGAAATTTTATTATGTTTTATGAATGAATAAAGATTCTCACTTTACCAAGAATGAGAGACAATATATGCAAGAGTCCAGTTTCATAGGATCTACATCTCCTTTTAATTTTTTTTTTATCTCTTGTTTATATAATATGAACTAAGGGTGATAAAATAGATAGATATCCATGAATTCATCCATATCCATTTATTTTTGGATCAATTCAAATCTATCTATAATATTTAATATGTCAAATAGATGGATAAGATACTAATTTAATAAAAAAAAATAAGGGTCATTAATATCTATCTATGGATCTAATATCTATCCAACTAAATTTTATTCTTTAAAATTCGAAGTCTCTGTTACATATCATAGTTGGACCAAAATTGTTTCAATTAAAGTTTTGCAAAATATTAAAATTAAGATTTTCAGATAAACAATAAGTCTAGAAAATAATATAATTACTTCTTGTATGTGGAAAAGCAAAAGAGAAAACTGCATCAGAGATAGAACATATATATATATATATATATATATATATATAAAAACCATAAATTTTAACAGGCCTTATGATTATATATGGGTGTGTAAACTATATCTAAACATGTTTATGTGTGTGTGTATATATCAATGAAACTTTTTTGATAAAAAATATAATTTAAATAGTTAATAATAAAAAATATTTTTATTAATGATTAAAATATAATTTAAAATTTTAATGATAAAAAAACATTTTTCATGGTGGCATTCTACGATGTATCGACACTTTATATAGTAGTCGTGTATACGTGTTGGAAACGTTTCCGACACCGACACTCATCGACACCGATACGAAACGGGTCGGTGCCGTGTCCGTAATTTCAAAAAGCTTAGACACCCGTTCCCTATTTCGACACGCGTGTCAAGTTCGATTCCGGGACCGTGTCCGTAATTTTAAAAATTTCAGACACACATTCTCTATTTTAACACGCGTGTCAAGCTCAATTTCCAGCTTATTATTTGTTATGTCTTGTTATTTAATATTATGAATACTTATTTTTATATGAAAAAATAATAATTATAATATATATATTTACAAGTAAGCACAATATTTTTTAATATTTACAAATATACCTCTATATTTTTATTATTTACGTGTATCCCTCACGTGTTGATGTTCTATATTTTTTGAAAATATTGTATCTCCGTGTCCGCGTGTCGGTGTCCATGCAACATAGGTGACATCAAATCATTAGAGATTATAATGATAAGAAAAATAATGATAATAAAAATAATATAAAAATAATAATAATTAAATGGATAAATAGATGGATTGAATATGATCTTTTGTATAAGAGTTAAAGTTCAATTCATGACTTATATAAAAATTTAATTGAATCATGGATATATTATTATCAATCCATTCATTAGGAATTCAATTCAAATCCATATATTCAATCCATCCAAATGTCACCCTAAGAACCATCCTTTATTGTGAGAGCATTTTAAAATTTTCTACTAAGTATTTTTTTTATGTTGAGTGGGTTTGTCTGTGATCTAGAATCTTAATATTTTTTGTTGCCATGAAGGATAAATTATTGAGTCAAAGTGTAATATGTCAATTATCTTGTTCTTACTCCAATTTAAGCAGGCTCATCCATATATCAAATCTGATTAATTATAGAAATTTTAATATTCTAACAGTTTCTCACTAAATCTGAATTCATCAGCAACAAAAACTGAATTCATCAGCAACAAAAAGAAGTCTCTGATCATCCAAGACAATATTCAAACCCATAAAAATGTGAATTAAATTATACGAAGTTATTAGTTATTGGTAGCAAATTAAATATCATGTGAAGAAACATTAAATGATATTTAATATGCTACCGATAATTAAGAACTTCATATAATTAAATTCACATTTATATTATTGGTATCAGAAAATATCTGAAATAAAACCATATTTGAAGGAACATTTATATGAATTCTCCCTTTAAACCTGCTAATAGACTCTTAAATACCCCTAGATTCTCTATCAATTGATTCTGGAATATTGCAACCCAAATGGTGATGATATCGTGTATGATATATTTCTGAGATTGCAGTATATTTTGATTTTCCTACTCAGTACTCAGCTCAGAAAGTGGATATATCATATGTACTCTTCTGCTGACCGTTGTGAGGCTCACTTGCCGGCCCACACTCACATCAACCTTTTCCTAAAATACGCACTCAAGTACTCTAACCCAAATGCATTCTACGGTGCCACCACTTCTTCTATTAGCAACAACTTTTTGTTTCTTGTTATAAAAATAGGTAAAAATGCTGCAATCCAACCTAGTTTCAAATTATGAATGGCTTAAAATATGACAATATTTTCTATAATTCTAATTTTATTTACAATTTTATTAATTTCAACATAAATCATTATTTATAATTATATTATTATGCATCTTGTGAAGAATCAAACTCAAAATTATTCTTAAGCACAATTCTCCCCAAAACTTGGTTTCTTCAACTTCTTTGTAAAAAAATTTTTTGGTGAACATGGTCCATCTTAAGTATAAAAGAAGGAGATAAATCTTATAGTACAAGGGATTGAAAAAACTAACGTGTTGGCGTATAAATATATATAATATATATATATAATATTTTTTTTATTGGTCTAAAAATAACGTGTTGGCGTATAAATACACGACAATATTGTCTCCTCCTTTCCTTGTTTTGTTTGGTATATGATAAGATGGCTGCAGCTGGAATGAGGTTGGATTCAGCCAAATTTCCAGTTACATATAAATCATGACTTGTATGACAGAGCACTTACGTAGCCTGCTATTATTGACTTCACTGTCAACTTGACTACTTTGACCAACTAGCCATGAATCATTGTTCTTCCCCCCATTTTTACTGCTTTTCTAGGAGATAAAATAATAAGCATAGATCCTTTCCCTGGCTATATCGCGAACCCTAGCGAACTATATATACAAAGCCGGAGCTTTCTTACATTCTAGAAAATTTTGCAAAGTTTTTTATATAAAAATTGTAATTTTATATATAAGATGTAGTAATTTTTTAAAAATTAATTTTATATAATTTTTTGTATAATGAGTACGTAAAAATTAATTCAGTTGCAACTCCGCAAATTTAAAGTTGATGTGTGTTCCACTAATCTTTAAAATTTTGCATATTATTATATATATCATCTAAAATATCTACGTTGATTTCCAAATTGTCTACACTAAAATATTACAACGGAGATTAACTATTTTTTAATTATTATGTTAGTAAGGTTTAACTATTTAATTGACTTTGTTCATGTCTTTTTTACTTACTCAATCTTAATATAATTATTAAAAAAATATTAAAATAAAATAATAAATTCGTTTATAATTAATGGGACACGGTAATAATAGGACTAATTGTATGGTCAGTCATTTCAAATTCTAAATAAAAACTAAAAAGTTTCAATGATTAAATAATTGTTACAATTGAGAAAATAGCATTTTCTACTATGAAAATTATGAAAAGTGGGTTAGATAATTAAATAAGAGATACAGATGAATGATTGTTAGTTAAATACAGTAAATTATACAAATATTTTAAAATATAAAACCATATCATAGATAATTATAAAAAATCAATATTTTTTAAGATTATCATATTTATAATTTGAGATATATTACAATTTAAATTATTATATTAATTATAATAAGATGATATGATTTTTATTTTTTAATTATTTATTTTAGTTTCTCCGTTGATTTCCGAATCCTGACTTTTCCTGTATATCAAGGTCATGTAAGTCTTTTTAATTTTTTATAAAATTTATTTAAATAAATATGTATTAAAATTTGTTATAAAAATTGTTAAAAATGTGTACAGATATAATTTTTTTGAATATCAAACATTCCCTTCAGCATTATGTAAACCTCTACGTTTTAAGGTTAGTCAGATCTAAAGTTTACCGTTTTTGTTGATCTTTATTGGTGGGCTTTCATTTGACTAATGCATTTGAATAGACTGTGTAATTTCATAAAAGTTTAAGTTTTTAAGAAATTAAGTATTTTTATCATTACAAAATTTATTTTTAAATTTAATAAAAAAAATCTTAAAATAAAATTGATGAATCAATGATAAAAATAATTAATCACACTTAGGCTTCCCATAAACTTGCCCTAAGCCTTTCAAAGGAAATCTCTCAATTTAAATGCATTAGGACACAGCCATAACAATTACAAGGGAAATTACGCTGCAAAAGTCATTATAACATTTTTATTCTTTGACAATATTAAACCTTACAATAACAAAAAACTATTGTCTATAACTAGAATAGGTAACATTATTTTTATTATTGCCTTTATTTCTAATTTTAGACAATAATTATTTAAAATTGTTGCCATAAATATAATATACAACAGTTTTTTAAGTGTTGCAAAATCACTCAAATTATCTGCATCATCCGGTTGATATTGGCTTCCAACATGAGTTGACGTCATTTCACTACAAGAATTTTACAAAATTCCAACGGAGCAAATCCGTTGGAATTTTAGGTAAAATCCGTTGGAAACGGAAATTCCAACGGCTTATGTCCGTTGGAAAACCCCTCGTTGGAATTTTCAATTCCAACGGATTTTTCACTCTAACGGAAAATCTAACGGACAAATACCGTTGGAATACCAATTAGGGATTTGTCGCAGACTTCTAATTCCAACGAAAATTCCAACGAGATAATTCCGTTGGAGTAAAGATTCCAACGGAATTCACGACCGATATAATCCGTTGAAAAATTGATTCCAATGGATTAATCCATTGGAATTTTATTTTAATTTTTTTTTCATAGTTTAAAAAAAATTTTCAATTGGTGAATATCTGTTGGAACCATTGAAAATCAAAAAAATTTAATAATTTTTTTTAATTTTATATACTACCTAAATTAATAAAATAACACATGAAATAAAAAAAATAACTATAAACAATAAATAGTATGCAATATAAAGAAATGTATATAATAAATAATA
>JANHAO010003426.1:0-26165 GCA_026873985.1 Saraca asoca
AGATGAATATACAACCTTTATATCCAAATCCACAGAATGTATAGTCATAGATGCAATAGGGTCCAATCAAATTGGCCTAGGGCACTTATCTCAGACTAACATGTATTCAAGTTGAAAAATGGAAGAAATCAATGATGGTTGATTGTCATCGAATGAGTTTTGATCATCCCTTTAGAATGAATAAAGATGCCTTTATAAAAAAATAAAGTAGACTGATCAAACCTTCTTATTAGGTTTAATGGCAACTAGTTGTTGGAGAGAATTTGCAATTTTCCACAAGTAATTGAAATTTGGCCAATTAGGTTACCTGGGTATAGGGTGACTCATAATTAGACTAAAAAAAGTATATTTTGGAACTTGTCATACTGGAGAAATAATTTGGTTTGCCATAATCTTGATGTAATGCATGTTGAGAAAAATGTGTTTAATAATATATTTAACACTATTATAGACATTAAGGGCAAGACAAATAACAATGTGAAAGCATGGATGGATTTGAAAAAATATTATAGAAGAAGGGAGTTGGAGCTACAAGAACAAACCAATGGGAAAGTTTACAAACCTAATGCAAAGTTTACATTGAACATAGATCAGAAAAGAGAAGTGCGTGAATAGGTGAAAGAATCACATGCTTGACGATTATGTTTCAAAATTAGATAAATCTATGGATGTTAAGGATGAATGGATCTTTGGAATGAAAAATCATGATTATCATATGTTTATAGAGCGTTTAATGTCAATGGCATTTTGTGCACTACTTAATTGTATATGGAAGCTTTTGATGAAATTAAGCATCTCTTTTAGAGACACTTACTCAACTGTATTATAGAAGGAAGATTTGCAATATATGCATGAGAGCAGCTCTATCATCATATGCAAATTGGAAAGAATCTTTCCGTTAGGGTTTTCTTGATGTTATGGAGCATTTACCAATCCATTTACCATATGAAGCATTGATGATAGTCCTGTTCAATATCGATAGATGTATCCTTATTAAAGATTTCTTAACAAGTTGATACAAAAAGTGAAAAACAAGGCCCATCCTGTGGGATCCATTTGTGAGGCTAATTAAAGAAATAACTCATTTTTGCCAATATTATTTTGAGCCTCATGTCCAACCAAACAACACAAGAGTTAGGAAAAATGATAATGGTGGTAAGGATGAAATTATAGCTTCTATTTTATCCACTGTCAATCTTTTTGGTCAACCATCCGATGCATGTTTATCAAGATTTATGGAACTAACTGAGTTGGATGCTACCTATTTGTATGTCTTGTTAAATTATGATGAGGTTGAATTGTACAAAAAGTAAGTATTAATCGAGTTTTACATGTATCGTTCTTGTTATTAATATGTAATTTTTATCTAATTCTTTGGTCATGTATTTTCATAGCTTATTCATTAAATAGTTGAAGATGATGCATCAAAATATTATAAACCAGGATATAGAAGAAAACCGTGCTCACCACTTTCAAAAGTGGTTTTAAGATTTTGTAAGAATTTTAGATTTCTCTATATATATAGTATATAATTGATGTTATGTTTCTTAATTAATTCTAAAAATAATTTCTCTTTCTTAAATCCATAAAATGGCATGAATAATCAACGTTTATGTGATTTAGCATATGGTCTATATAGAAAGGACAAGACATGGCCAATTTATTTTGTAAAGGGGTGCAAATTTTATACTTCGTCATATAGTGAAGAGAAGTAGACAAATAATAGTAGAATATGCATAAAGGGTATAGAAAATGTTAACATTGGCGAAGATGACTTTTATGGAATTCTTAAAGAAGTTGTGTAAATTGAATATGTTAGCTTGCCGATGAAAAGGTTGATTTTATTTGTACGTGAATGGTTTGATCTAATGATTGATTGTGGAATGAAGATTTACAAAGTGTATGGAATAGTGGAAGTGAAGCATACTAGAAAATACTCAAAATATGATCCGTTCATATATGCACATCAAGCAACACAAGTATATTATGCATCTTATCTGAAACCAAAGAGAGAAAAGCACAATTGGTGGGTTGTAATTAAAATCATGCCAAGAATATGGTTGAAAACGATATTACATTGGAAGGTACTTATCAAAATGAGGTAATATCTACTATTCATCCAATACTTGAGTTAGAGTATATTGATAGTCTAGGTGATATCAATGGTGGACTAAAGAAAGTTGAGCTTGCTACTTTAGTAGGAGATGATAATGTGAAAGAAAGTGAAGAATCAAGAAATGAAGATGAAGAACCAAACTATATAGATTTAGATGATTCAATAGAAAATAATAATGATAATGATCAAATAAATTACATTGATTCTGATTGACAAGTTACGTATTTAATTGAATGCATTTATATCATATTTGCTTGCATTTTTTATGTTTCATGTATATCTATGTTTTTTTACATGTTTATTTATTTATATTAATTTTATTTAATATAGATGGCATCAAGAACTTCTTATCCTTATTAGAGCCACTCCTAGCTAGGTTATTATTTGATGGCAATTCTTTATCAACTTACATGTTTACGCCTACTCCTAATATGGCACCCTCCTATCCAGTCCCTCCCACCCAGTGCCCTACCAGTATGGCCCCTTCCACCCAATCCCTTACCAGTATGGCCCCTCACATCCAATCCTTCACTAATATGGCCCCTCCCACCCAATCCCTTAATCCTAGTATGGTGCTTCCCACATAGTCTCCTTATGATATGATGCCTCCCCTAGCCTTATTTCATGGTATCTTCCACCCAACATTCTCTAATGGAGCCTTCCTCTTAGCCATGTCACCAATCATCTCATGCATCTGCCTTCCAATTTACTTCCACTTACACAACAACAACTGGCATTGGAATAGGCCATCAGTGATATACTTTTAAGCCTAATGAAAACATAATCTCAATGCCTGGTGCAACATGAGTATCCAAAGTTTTATTTAAATATTTATACATATAAATAATTTTAGATTATCCATGTTATGATATTTTTAAACTTTGCAATAGGTTTTATCCCACAAAAGAGCCCGTGGATAGAATTAAAGAGATTGTGCAAATAAAGTTTAATGAACTATGGTCGAAATGGACAAACATTCTACAAGAGACACGAAAGATATGGTTTGAGAGGGAATTTTCGATATTTTACACATACTTTCAAATTTTACTATCTATTGTTTCTTATATGCTCTTGTGTAATTGCATCTTTTATTTTTTTATTTTTTGTGTCATGTGTATGGTTCTAATTTATAGAAGTACTACAAATGGATCCCTGCTAATTATTTAGGGCTATAGAAGTCTTTTAACCATCAAGAATTAAGAATGTTGTCATGTGCATTTAATTAGGCTAAAAAAATAAAAAAAATTAATTAGATTAATGATTTTGTCTAGGATAATTTGCTGGCTCACTGGAAAAATACGGATTTTATGAAGCTGTAGGAGTAAAATTAGAAGAATTGAGCTGTAAATGGAGGCACATCTCTTCATTGTAGAGGTTTTATATCGATGATGGAACATACCCTCAGATATATAAATAAAACTTTATATATATACTTGGATTTGATTGTGTATAAGTGTTTTAAGTTGTTTAAAATGCTAAATATGTGCAAAATAGGAAAAACAAATTGGAATGAAAGCTCAATTTCTTAACATGTTTCTTAACCTACACAAGAAGAAGATGAACAATATGGTGGAATGGGTGGACCTTTATGCTACTTAAAGATGTGTAAGTTATTTACTTAGCGAAGTTTAAACAATTGCACTTTACTTTTGGCTTATGTAAGTTTGTGGGCTTCATTTTCATATTTCATTTTCCTTTTCAGGATTCTTTCAGTAAAGAAAAGGAAAGATTGTTATCCACTCAAGCATCAATAGAAGAGAGTAATGGTGATCCAGACACTACAATCTTTATGCCATCTGATCCTTAAGAGGCAATTTGTAGGGGAAAAAAAGGTCAAATTTATGGGATGGGACCAAAGGCACACACAATATGGTCAGTAGTGTATCACACTAGAGGCTCTTCTTCTTCATAGAGACAAATTCAAATGGAAAAAAAGATGGATACTTTGTAGAAAAGTGTGAATTGATTAATGCAATATTTTGGCATTTGCCAGGCTTCATTTATGTAACAGCCTCCTATGCCTTATGCATCATGAATGCCACCTTCAATGTCTTATCCACCATCTCAGATGCTTCTTCCACCTTCCTAGATGCCACCTCCACCATCACAGATGCCACCTCTACCTTCCCACATACCTCTTCCACCTTTCCATATGCCTCTTCCATATTATTATTCATAGATGCAACCTTCTTTAGGACAATAGCTAACTCCATCATATTCTTGGATGCAATTGCCACATCTAGATGTATGGCCATATTATCTTGGAGGGCCATCACAAACTCAACTACAACCTCACATCCCTACAAATAAAGATGCGGTTGAGGAGGAGAAGGAGGAAGAAGAAGAGAATGAGGAAGATTTAGAGCATTTTTCATGACATTTTATAATTTGAAGAATATTTCAAACTTTTTAAATGTTGAATGTGATAATTTGGTTATGTTTATTGTGGATTTTTAACAAATGTGATGTTGTTGTTGCTATTGTCATTAGGTGTATTTATAGAGGTCTTTTAATTAAATATTTATTTTTTTTCCTACCAGGTCATAATTTTTGACATCCTTTTTGACAAACAGAGATATTGGAAATAATCTCTGATGTTTACGAATGTCAAAAATAATGATGTGACAATATATGTCATCATTTCCGACGTCTTTTCCAATGTTTATGAAATAATTTTTGATGTCCTTTTCAATGTTTACGAAATAATTTTCAATGTCTTTTCCAACGATTAGAGCCATCATACATTATTCCTTATGTCCTTTTTGACCTAGTTACTTCTTCTAACATTTAAGGATGTCAGAAATAATGATGCAGGATTACACATCATCTATGACTTCATTTTCAACTTATGTAGATGTCAAAAATGATGGTCTGTAGCCACATCATTATTTCTAACATTCGTAAACATCAAAATTGATGGATACGTATGCCATGTCATCATATTTTTTTGATGACTATGGGCATAAAAAATTGCAACGTGACCTCACCATATCACATGTTTTCGATGTCTAAGAGCATAAAAAAAGACATCAAAAATTTCTAATGTTTATGGACGTTGGAAAATCTTTCCAACTAGCATTTTTCCAACATCTGTTATCCATCAAAAAGACGTCAAAAGTCCACTATTTTTTATAGTTTTTGACATTGGAAATTTGTGTTTTTCTTGTAGTGGAAGCTATTTCAAGCTCTAATTCTTTATATGGATGAAAGCTGTAAATGATGGATTGCTTTAATGATCCATAATGGTATGGAAGATCATATAGGGTTACCTATTGGTTGCAAGTCTATTGGGTGCAAAAAAGTCTTTAAGACTGAAGGATACTCAAAATAGTGATTGAGAGGTATAAGGGCATATTAATAGTCGCATTCAAAAAGAAGGCTTTGATTATAAAAAATTTTCTTGTTATTTTAATCAAATACTCATTTGGAATTATTATAGTGTTGGTAACTAATTTTGAACTTAAGCTTCACCAGATGTATGATAGTGTTCTTGAATGATGATTAGCTAGAAAAAATTTTTGTGAATCAATCAGATGATTACTAAGAGAAGAGTAAAGAACACCTAGTGTGTAATTTAAAAGATTCATATGTATGGTTTGAATTAAGAGTCTAGATAATGATATCTCAAAATTATTGAGGTTGTTACTTCTCTTGGGTTTAAGGAGAATGATACAAATCTATGCATCTGTTTTAAGTTATATGCATATTTGTGATTCTAGTCTTATGTAAATGATATTCTCCTTGAGAACAATGTTATGAGCCTTATGATTAAGATGAAACAGATATGAATGATCTTAATAATGCCTCTTTTGTGTGGGGCATATAGATACATCATGACAGATTTTAGGGTCTTCTTGATTTGTCTCAAAAATTATATGTTGAAAAAGTGCTTAGAAGGTTTAATGTGTTTGATGCACTCTTCAAGTATTGTACCCTTCTAGAAGGGCAAGATTCTTTCTAAAGCCCTGTATTCTCAAAATAATGTAAAGATTAAAGTAGGTTCCGTATGCTTTCATTGTTAATTATCTGTTGTATGCTCAAGTATGTACACATCTTGATATGACTATTGGTTTAGTGTACTTGGGAGATACTTGAGTAATCTTAGTGAGAAATATGCTACAAAGAAAGTTACGGAATACCTATAAGGTACAAAAAATCTTTGTACTAACCTATTATAGATCTAGTAATTTAATTGTTGTAGACTACTTTGACTTTTATTTTTTGAATTATCTAGACAATAGGAAGTTTGATATCTGGATACATCTTTAAGATGATAGGAAGAGATGTACCATTTAAACTACCAAGCAGTCAATTATAGTAACCTCTACTATGAAGATAGAGTATATAGCATGTTGTGAAGCCACTTGTGAGGCTATTTAGTTAAGGAATATGATATTCAGATCTAAAGTTGTAGAGGCCATATTTAGGACCTTAACCATAGATTGCAATAATGCTGCCATAGTGAATTTCTTTCAAAATAATAATGAAAGTGCTGCCTGTACAAGTATTTTGAAATTAAGTATCTATTTATTAAAAAGAGAAGATGCACAAGTATTATACATATTGCCACGGATCGCATGCTTGTGGATTCACTAGCTAAAGGCTTAGGTGTAAAAATTGTTCGCAAACTAAAATGAGTTTGGCTAAGATTTTTAGTGTTTAAGGTTAGTGGGAGTTTCATGTTACTCATTAAAATAATGAACTAAAGTTATTGGTATCTTGAGATTAGTAAAATGTTAATGATATTGCCATATGTTTTATATATATGCATATATGATGTTGTTGATTGTGCACATTTGTTCTATGACATATCGATGGAGATATTTAGACCCTTTCTCATTATTTTGTTGAAATTTATTCTCATTTTGGCATCTTAGACAGATGCATGGACCATTTCATAGAGATGTGCATATGATCAAATTTTGAAATGTATGTCTAGTTTCTCGCACATTCTACATTGTGTTTGGGTTTTTAGAACATAAATATTCAAAATATGTATGACATTAGCATCTCTATCGGATATGATGATCTATATTATTGAATGCTTATGATTAACCTATGGTTATAATAGTGTCATGGTTGTTGTTGTTGACATTCTTTGTTGTGGCCATATATTGTAATCCAATTTTGTTTGTTAATTATATCTGATCAATTAAGTAATAAAAATATTGGGTCTATAATGACATTTAGATATTATAGGACTTTAGTAGTGTAAATCTTGTAACTAGGCTAATGATGATAGGTCAGTTGGTCTAATGGGGTTACAACAAGGTAGGTCTCTATTTACACTATAAATAGAGCTATAGCCACCTCATTGAGGATATAGTTTGGTTTCTCTCCTTTTCTCTATTAGGGTTTGTAAAGAGTGAACATGCCCAATGAACTTTTCTATAGTAAATTCTCAATCTACGCTAAGTACAACTATTGTTATTATTCTAATTAATTTATTTATACAGATCTAAATTAATACTTTATAACATGATGCAAAAGATTATGTTAATTAGCTCTTTTTATTTTTCTAATTTCAAAAATTTTCATTTTTGACTAAGAAGAAACTTTTCTCATACCTTCTTGAGCTCTGTATTTCTTAAATTTTTCTTCCAATCTTTAAAATCATTTATCAATTTGTAAGATGTAAGATGGACTCAATCAAGATATGAAATTTCTTTAATCTTAAAGTAACATTCAAGAGCATTAACACTATTCCACTAGCCATCACCAAGAGGATTGCTTTGTACACAATCGTTGCTATAAATTATTAAGCAAGGCAAGTCCTTGTTCTGATACCACTTGATGTAGGATGAAAGCATTAACATATGTACTAGATAATATTCTAGTTGACGACCTAAAATTCACTAGGAAAATAACTTTGAAATCCACCAAAAAAAAAGGGGAAATTTCCTTGATATCATTAACATTAACATAAGAAATATATAGTCTATTTCATTTTATACATTAATAGATTATTTATGGCAAGATAAGACTTCTTACAAAATCAATATCTTTTTAAAACACTCCTAATCCATATATTATCCTACTAGGACTTCAATAATATATCATTTATCCTAAAACTACATTAAATAACTAGATAAAATCCCTAAAAATGATACATACAAAAATATATAATAATTACAAAAATTCAAACGTAATTGTATTTGACCTATCTTATTTGTCTTATGTCAAAGAAGGAGATTCTAGGTGTTGAGGAAAATTAAAAGGGAATCATATAGTATAATAACCACCTATCCACACTGATGTCATCGAAGAGCCATCACTGTTATTGCCATTGGAGCTATCACAACATTGTTTAGTCCATCTTGGAGTGCCTCTATCTCCATTAAAGTTTTTTTTTTTTTTGTCCCCATCATCTACTTTGTAATTTCTTCCACTTTATGTTTCATTTTATGAATTTTTGAAGTGAATATTTGCAATTAGGGTTGTGTTAGTTGAAAGTTAGACATATGATGACTGTACACTTTATTTTGAATTCTGAAAATTTTGAGAAATGTGAAAAATTTGAGCTTTTAGTTTATGAAGTGCAAATAGTTGATTTATATATTGATTAAATGAAATGATACATTACATGAAATGCAATTTGTAATTTAGGTTTTTCTTATTTATGAATTATATGATTAATTACATGAAATGCAACTTGTAATTTGAGGTTTTCTTATTTATGGATTATTTAATAAATAGAGTAAATGAAATGACAAGTTGTATAAAGTGCCTTTTATGAAATCTCATGCTTCCTAAATCATTGCAATATCATTGCTATAGAAATATTACAGAAGTGAGTCATATTCAACAAAGCTTTGTTGTTTTTTGAAATGAAGGGAAAATCTTTGTTAAAATGTCTTAGTGATACATGTGTTCCCTTCTTGAAAGAGATTAAATTTAATTTTAATTAGATTGTTTCACATGTATTGTTTTTCAATCTCTCTTTGCTTTTTTTTTTTTAATTTTGATTCTTATAAAAAAGATAAAATCTTTCAATGTGAGTTTTTTTTTAATTCTTAAATCATTCTAGTTTGACTTTTCTTTGTCTTTATTAATTTTTTGAGTTTCCTTTAAAAGAAATTTTTATCTATTTGTTCATTATTGACATGAAAATGAGTAATTAAATGAGCATTCAAAGTTATAACTCCAAAAGGCTTGAAAAGTTTGATGAAACATCCACTAGATATGTGGGGTTTGAGCTTTAAGGGTATATCTCATCTTCTCCTTTTTCTTCTTCTTTTTAAATGATTTGTGTTTAATGATATATTTGATTAATCTATATATATCTTCTTATATTTGATGTACACATGCACACATGAACATGAGTCATCAATTAGAAATCCAATGCCTCCTCTTTTGTGCATACATTGTTGCACTTTTTGGACATGTGATTGTTTGACGACTTCACTAAGGTTGGTTGGAGAGTCAAGCCCTATAAATTAGTAGTGCAAGTAATATGATGTTGGTTGCATTTTATTTTTTCGTTTCTTTGTTTACTGATTGTGAAAATCCCTTATAGTATAATATTTCCAATTATTTATGATTTTTTATGATGATCTAGTTTGATTGTTTTGCATAAGTTTAAATACCTTGGTTAAATATGTATTTTTGATAATCATGTTAAATGTGTTACTATTGTGATGTGAGTGATATATACAGGTTTCACTATGATACCTTAAAGGTTTTAGCATATTTTTAGTGTTTGTAAAACTTGTTCTCCAAGTTTTAGTAAAAACTAGGTAGAAAGAGTAAGCTACTTTTTTGCAAAACTGTGAAAATGACTTCATAATGCAACAGGTATAAAATAGCTACAAATTTGAATTATCTACTATATTGACATGTTTTTGTTGTTGTACAATCTAGTCCATGTAGTATTACCATTGGACTAGCCATTACTCACCAAAAAGAGCAAGTTGTGCTAAAAAAGAGCAAGCAAAATGTTGTCTCCTTTGCTCTTTGCAACCAGACAGCATCGGCTAGCCTTTTGACAACCAAATGACAACTAGAAACTTATTATACTACAACTGGACTAGTTGCTCTTTTCTCCTAGGTTTCAAGTATAAATAAGGGCTTTCTCCATTTCAAGAAAGCACACCAACATATAAAAGTTTCTTGAACTTCAAGCTTCTCTTCTAATCTTCTTTTGCTATTCTGGGGAGGAATTGTTCTTCATATGCATATTACTCTGAAGTAAGAGTTTGGGGAAAGAAATTTTCTTTCATCTTTGATTGTAATTGTGATTTGCTAGCTTAGGATTTAGTGAAAGAAACACTTGTATAATCCTTGAAAGATAGGGAATTATTTGTAGCCCAAGATTCCACCAAGAAGGGTGATTCGTTTTAGAAATTTTCTGGTTTTTCAAACCATTTTCAAAAATCCCTTCAATATTTTTCAAAAGTTTAGAAATATGAAAATAAATTATCAACAATTTCACTAGCTATCATAATCAATTCAAAATTTAACTCTTTAACAACTTAACATCAACTAGAATGATAATAAATATAAAAAATATAAAGTGTAGAAAAATAAATTTAGAAAATTAAAGAGTGAAGGGTTAGAAAGATCAGATTCAAGAATTTTATAGTGATTCTTCCTTGAAAATCTACTTTAAGGCATACATCCACTTTTCAAGCTTGAATAAGCTTGGTTCCACTATATCAAAATTCCTCCAAGTTTGAACTCAACACTTGAAGAAGCTTTCACAATGGTTAAAACTCTTAAGCAACCTAACCCTTTGAGATTCCTCACTCAAAGCACTCAAAATAAGAGATTCTCATTTTTGCTAACATTGGGCTTCCTAACCCTAAAAACCCAAAAAACAAGTTGTAAAAATGAAAGGTTATAAAAAAGAACTTAAGATTTTAAATTACTAATTGAAGTTCACTAGCTTAGAGATTTCTCAAATCATGCTCAAGATTAATCAAAGAAAAAATCAAATGAAGCTCAGTGGTTGAAATGGTATTTATAGTGAAAGAGTTGTTAGACATAAAACCCAACCATTAATTTGAAATTCACGATAGGCGAATCAATTTATATGGCAAAAATTCAAACAAGAATCAGTTCATTCATAATGCATGGCTCTCTATATTAAATTCAAGGTGGATAATTGATTCATGGATCGATTCTCATGCCCAAAATTTTTCAAATATGAATCAATTTAATAAAAGTGCAAGGGTCTTGGGCTAAAACTTGTGGCCAGGGAGTTAATTCATGAGTTGATTCTCAAGCACCCTTATTCCATTTAGGCTACAAGAATCAATTTCCTCCCTTAAAATTTGATTTTAACCAATATTTTGAAATGATTTTTGTTTAAGACCTTTTAAATAGTTTTCAAAACAATCTTTTAGGTTAAAAACCATATTTTCTAAGAATAAAATTTATAAAAACATTTTCAAAACATGGAAAAGTATTTTGAGGAGATTTTTCAAAATTATTGAGGCAAATAACAATTAAAAATATTTTTCAATCTTGAGTTAAATTCGATAAATTCCTAAGCCTTTATAAATAATATTCCTAGGCTTAAACTTAATCTTCAATAATCATTCCAAACTCTTCCTAGACAATTCCACTTAAAAATAAACACAATAAGCATATCCAAAATGTTTGCTATTATCAAAATTAATTGTAAATGATTTGAAATAGGGGTTAAACTCAATAATTTCCTTATTTTTAATGATGACAAATTATTTTGAGATTTGATAAAAAAATATAATCATTCAGTACACAAGCTTTCCCTTAAATTAACATATCTCCCCTTTAACACATGTATCAAATATAGCATACACAATTTGCACAACCCCAAAACCCAAAATAACATATTTCTCCCCTTTTTTGGCATCATTAAAAAGCAATCAATAAGTAAAAACCATAAGCAAATAGACCAAAGAAATTCAAGATATCATAAACTAAAATAATCCAACAAAGTATCAAAAATTATTGAAAGTAAATTAAAAGCTGATAGAAACAATGTTTAAGTAAAGTAAAGGGGAAATAGGCTAATAGAAACAATGTAAATCAACAACCAAAATAACAAAATACAATTATTAATCTCCACGAGATTCGTTGACTTCATTGATTTGAGTAGCCATACTGTTCAAGTGATCATAGAGGTCTTTAATTTCAAGATTCATATTTGCTTAAAAAGTAGAGATGTTTTCTTGCATAGTGTTCAAGTGATTAAAAAACTGCCTTTGATATCAAGTGTATGTATATATGTGAACTCATAAGGGATATTGAAAGACCTACATGCACTAAGAGATGTATGTGATTACCTATATGATAGGGTGTTAACGGACAAATGGTTACCATACGATAGAGAGTCATGGGATAGGTGAATTGAGGCATAAAAGTTATGAAAGGTCCTATGGAATAAAGAAAAGTCAAAGTTGAAGAACATTCAAAGTTAAGGAAATATCACTCCCTTAGTATCCCTTATTATCAATATAACTATGAGATAAGCTTTACATGGTTAATAGATGACTCAGTAAAACAAGTATAATGATTTCAAATATGTTATGTTTATGATTTGATAGAATAGTTAGCAGGGATTAAAGATTGATAGTGAGTATAAAAGTTTAGTTATGAAAGTCTTGGAGATGATTGTGATTATGTTTTTGAAAAGCATATGAAAATACATTTTCTATTATATATGTGTGTGTATGTGTATTTAGATGCCATAGAGATAATCGATCGTAATGGCATAGGTACAATATATCTTAGCATATTTAATGTTTTAGCTTCTTTATCAATTTAGTTTTAAATATATATTGGATAAAGTCATTAAAATATAATTATGTATAAATGAATCATAATTAGGATTGTAATTATGAGATAATTTTATACATATAGTTACATTTCTAAATATCCCTAATTGTTGAATAATTGAGAAAATAAGATATCATTTATTCATGAGTAAACTATCATATGTTATGTGACATTCTTTTAAAAGAATGTAGTGATTTGATATGAAGATGTCTGGACAAACATATAGGTATATGTTATAGAACATATGACCGGATTCACTCGCCATAAGAAACCATATAGAATGTTATTATGTGTCAATGGACTTCTTAAGTGAAAAGTGGTGTAAGTGATGCTTAAATTTGAAATCAACACAGTATCTTATGTATGGAGTTATATACTCTAATTTTATTTTAGATTTGCACTCTTAAAGAGTAGAAACAAATAAGTTTGAGTGCATAAAAAAGGTACATAAAGATAGTGATTAATCAAGATGGAATTCATTCTCTTTGGTAACAAAGAATGATATTCAAAAGATTTTCTAACACTTGCACTATGATCAAAATCATAGGCCTATGTATTGATAATACATAAAAAGGGTTTTATGTATAATAAATTAATGATACATAAAAGGAGTTATATGTATGAATAATTATAAGATAGCATATAGTTAAAGATATGCCTAGGATTGGAAGTTCATATTAGGGTTGACACTTAAACCATATCTTAAGTCCAATTTGAATATCAAAAGATGAAAAGATTAAATTAAACACTAATAACTTACTGTAAAACGTTTTGATTTTCACAAATTTATTCCTGACATTTGGGCTTATTTGCTAGAAGTCAATCTTGATCTAAGAGTTTGTTTGAACAATTTAGAGAAATTGTGTTTGAATTAAGAGGAATTTTAATTCGATTGAGTTTATAGAAGCTTGTAAGCAAATTCATTGCCAACATGCATGAAAACCTAATGGGTCACAAACAATAGAATCTCTTTGATCCAAAATCAAAGGAAAAGTTAGAATGCAAAATGTCATGAATTCAAAAGTTGAATTAAGTGAGCATGTTGGATATTCAAAATGATTAATTAAGTACTCTAATATAATTATAAGTTTTAATTAATTAATGATTTAATAATTCTAATAAAGATTATAATGATTAAATAGTGCGAAATTTCTATTGTTGATATTTAAATGTTATAAAACATTTATATTAACACTAGAGAGATTGTAAATAAAGGAATGGTTCCTCACTTAGAAAGTTGTTTTAATTTATTAAAATAATTAAAGAATGATTATGTTGACAGTGGATTTTGGTTATCTAAATCTAGCTAACCAAAGGGGTTCTTGCAAACCCAAACTACAATTTAGTTGCATGAATGTTAAGTGAATAAGGCAAATAGCAGAAAACAGGTGAAGAATGAAAAGAACACAGTAGGGGTTTTACGTGGTTCGACCAAAATTGAACAGAACCAGCCCTTATGTCCATGGCAGTACTGTATTACTTATGAAGAGTTTCGATACAGTATTCTTGCCTTAGGCCCCTTTTTTATTTTTTACAGAGAACTCCTTTCCCTTATTTATAGAAAGGAGGAGGTTATAAGTGTAATTACATAATTTGTATTTCTGTTACATCAAATAATAAATGTAAATGACAAGTGTAGCTCCTGCAAATCAGCTTCTACAGACTACTGACTAATTTTTGAAGTTTACTTTTTGCAAGTAGGCCCATGGTGTTGCCTCTTGCAGGTTGGTCCCATGCACTAAATCTGAGAGGATTACTATTTCAGGGCTTTCCTCAACGAGCTCTTTGCTGAGCAGGGTGGAATGTCTGTGAGATGGGATTTTCGGCTGCTGTTGACCTTCGATTAGTGAGGATAATCTTTGCAAGCTCACCTTTGGCAATGCGAGCTCACGTATAGCGAGTTGTCAGTTACACAAACTGGGTGTTTTCCATTAGTGAGCTAGGACTTTTGTCTTATTCTATGTCCGTAGGAACAATGATCTGGTGAGCTTGGCTCTTTCCTTTTTCAGACTTGGTTTGTTGTCGAGCCTTTGCCAGCCTATTTCATAGAACCAGAGAATGCACATAACACAAGTTGTCCAACTCTCAGCTCACCTCGTGGGTTGGGAGTTGAATAGTTTCACTTGTAAAGGGCCTCTTTTATAGGTTACCGGGCAGTCACAGTCTTCGATCAGCCTATCATTTCATCTGATCTAGGCCATACCTCACGACATATGTGCTTCATGCCTGTCAGCGAGTCAGCCTCATTTTTCTCCGAGGCATTCAATGAAAGTAGTTAGGAGTTCTTCCTTCCCAGCCATCCCAGCATGCCTCCTTGGAGTTCCCAGTGCTAAGGGTGAGGCTAAGGAGGAGCTTGCTACTGAGGAGGACTACTGGAAGAAGAAAGTTAGGGATCCAACATGCTCCTCGGTCCACCAGGAATTTGTCTCCCACTAGTGGGTTTTCTTTTTATTCTTTTTAGCCTTCGTCTTATTCTAGTTTGTATTTCAAGTCTTATAAATTTACCTCGTTAAGGCTTTTTAATGAAAGAACCATTCTTTATGACTCTTGCATACTGAGTTGAATATTCTGCATATCACAAATGAAAGCATAAGCTCCTGCAAATCATAGTAAAACAAAATGTTTAGATAACCAATCGGTTGCATTTGTTAATAGATTTAAGAATCAGAATGACTTAGTGATGAATAATGTAAAAGTAGATCATTTGAAGGCTATGAGAATTAGGTCACATGAGAACTACAACCATTAGGTCACATGAGAGCTGTGAGCATTAAGTTACATGAGAGCTGCGAGCATTAGGTCACAATTGGTTGAGTTTATTTTAAGTGTCTCCATGCCTTAACTGGACCAGAGGTCATAGTTGGCCAATAAATTTCTAGAATAAGCTCCCATAGCCTCAGCTTGAAAGCTAGCAATAGTACTGGAATGAGCTCTAGCAGGCTCAACTCAAAAGTTGGCAATAGTACTGGAATGAGTTCCAATGGTCTCAATTCAAAAGCTAGCAATAGTATTAGAATGAGCTCCAGTGACCTCAGATCAAAAATTGGCAAGCTAGCAATAGTATTGGAATGAGCTCCAACGGCCTCAGCTAAAAAGCTGGCAATAATAGTGGAATATGCTCCAATGACAATAGTACTAGAATGAGCTCTAGCAGCCTTAACTCGGAAGCTGGCAATTGTACTGGAATGAGCTCTAGTGGCTTCAGCTCGAAAGCTAGCAATTAAGGAAGGTCACGTGAAAGCCATGCCTATACAACATACAAGTGCGCTAAGTCGCATGAAAGCTATACCTTGGCAAGGCATAAGTACAAATCGCATGGAAGTTATGTCTTGGGAAAGCATGAGCTTAGGTCACATGAAAGCTGTACCTTGGGAAACTTCACTGTATGATGGGTGACTGGTCCACCATATTTAAAGACAAGTTGCTTTTTGCCACAACACTTTGACAAGAATTTGTCCAAAAACTAACAAAAGAAATCAAAATGCACTCACTAATTCTCAACACTCATTACAACATCAATATATGATTCTCATTGTAGGGGCCTCTTCTTGCCCGGGGTCTTGCTAAGAAGGCTCAGGTCACTACCCTGAAGGCTGCACTATATAGCCTCGTAAGCGACCTCTTTTGATAAGGTCTTCAATATCATCCCTGAGTTCCTGACAATTTGAAGTACCATGCCTGACCTAATTGTGATAAGCGTAGAATTCTTGCTTGTTTCTTTGCCTAAAAGGAATCTTTATAGGGTTAGGCTTCCCATAGTCTTCTCTTTCCCTTTCCATTATGAATATCCTATCTTGGGTGTCTGATAAGATGCTATAATGCACATGGTGAGCTAGGGGCTGAGGTCGCTTGCCCTTAGGCTTACTGGACTTCTTCACGGCCCACTTGTCAGAGCAGTCACCTTGATCCACATTGCCCCTCTTGTTGTTATGGACAGAACCATCTTTCTCATCCTTTTAGTCAAGGTTTCCCGAGCCAAAGGTTTCTTCCCATTTGATATACTTGGTAGCTTACTCAAAACTTGGTCAAATCTTTCACTAGGGACTTATATAGACTTTTGTACAGCTTTTTATCATTACGGAGTCCTGTGAAGATTGTTGCCAAAATAGTTTATTCAGATGGATTCTCCATCAAGTTAGTTTCGAATCTAAACCTGGCTATATAATCCTTCAACGACTTATGCTTATGTTGGAAGATCATCGTGAGGTGACAGGGGCACAAGTTGCCCCTTCAATGCTCAGTACTAGCTAATGAATTTCTACTAGCACTCCTCCTAACTGTATATCAAGTGAGTAGGAAGGCTTCTAAACCATGTCTGAGGTACACCTTTTAGTGTAGTTGGGAAAACTCAACATTTAACTAAAGGATCAACTATTTGTAAATCCATCTGAACATTAAGCGCATCCAGTCGGTCATAAGGATCAGTGTCGCTATCGTACAAAGGAATTGTAGGGACTTTGAGCTTGAGAGAGAGGGGTTGGTTTTGATCTCTTTGGAGAATAATAGCCTATCTTCGAAATGAGCTCAATCATTTGGTTCTCAAAGACATTCTTCCAATTGGCTCATTTTTTGATACAATTCTTCCAGCTGTGGGCCCCTCACCTCAAATCATTGGCTAAAATATTATTGATCCCTTTAACTCTCCTGGTTATGAGAGTAATGACCTAAAGTCTATTGTTTCAAGCAGTAACCTAAAGATTGATTGGTCGTGCTCGAGTATCCAACTTGCTGTTGCCAGGGAACATTTTTAGGTGTGCTGGCTTCGTTTTACCTTTGCAAACCCTGAGCTTTCTCTTATACTAGCGCAATGACTGCTTTAGTTAGTTCTCCCATCATATTTTCACTCTTTCCTGACGTTAAAGCTAGGCTCGCATTTTGTTAGTGTCAAAGATAGTAATGATAGGTTAGCGATGAGCCCAAGGGGGTAAACTATTGGTAGCTTGAGCAGTAAAAGAACTTGCCAATAACCCTCTAGTTGGTTGACAATAGCATTCAACTTCCTGATGGCCTTCTTTCTAGCCATTACAACTAAACAAAATTAACCAGAAAAATAGAGAGACAACCAGAGAACAGGTGAGTCCTATTAGGCGTGCCAAAATGTTGATGGTGGATTTTGGTTACACTAAATCCAGCCAACCAGAGGGGTTCTTGTAGACTTAAACTACAATCTAGTTATGCGAATGTTAAGTGAATATAGTAAATAGTAGAAAATAGGCAAAGAATGAAAAGAATAGAGCAAGGGTTTAACGTGGTTCAACTAAAGTCAGACGGAACCAGCCCTTATGTCCATGGTAGTATTGTATTGCTTATGAAGAGTTTCGGTATAGTATTCTTACCCCAGGCCTTTTTTTTTTTTAATAGAGAACTCATTTCCCTTATTTATAGAAGGGGGAGGTTACAAGTGTAATTACATAGTTTGTATTTTTGTTATATCAAATAATAAATATAGATGATAAGTACAGCTCCTACAAATTAGCTTCTGCAGACTGTTGATTGACTTTTAGAGTTTTCTTTCTATGGGTGGGCTCATAGTGCTACCTCTTGTAGGCTAGTCCCATGAACTAAATCTGAGAGGATCGCTACTTTAGGGCTTTCCTCAATGAGCTCTTTGTTGAGCAGGGTGAAATGTCCCCGAGATGGGATTCTCGGCTACTGTTGGCCTTCGATCAGTGAGGACAATCTTCGTAAGCTCACCTTTGGCAATGCGAGCTCGCGTATAGCAAGCTATCAGCTATGTGAGTTAGGTCTTTTCCTTTAGTGAGCTAGGACTTTTATCTTGTTCTATGTCCACAGGAACAGTGGTCTAGTGAGCTTGGCTCTTTCCTCATTCGGACTTAGTCTGTTATCAGGCCTTTGCCAGCCTATTTCGCAGAACCAGAGAATGCATATAACATATTACATAAGAGATTTTATGAGTTTAGACTTATAGAAAAATGTTTAGGTTTGTTGGACAAAAAGAGGGAGCATGAGATTAAGGAGTGTGGACTCCATTAGCCAAAAAGGCTATACTAGTCATTTAGTGTATCCACTTAATGAGTGGATGGTACAAATAAGGGGAACCTTAGCTTATGTGTCACCCATACTTGCTCCCCACTCTTGCTTGTGTTCCAATTTTTTTTTTAAAGAGGAGAAAAGCAACCTTTGAACAAAATAATTTAGCCCTTGCACATGTGTTGTGCCCCAACTCTCTTTGTGTGATTTTATTTCTCATATGCTCTTTTGCATTCAAAAACAAACCTTGCCCTAGTGAATTTGTGATTCATTGAACAATTAGCACTTGTGTGATATCATTTCTCATCTCTTTTTTCACATTCAAAAACTAACCTTGCCTTAGTGAATTTGTGATTCATTGAAGAGCTAGCACCTTTTAAATTGAGTAGTTGAATTTCTTATTCTACTTGTTATGTGAACTTGGTGGAAGCTTTGAATCAAATTAGTTCGTATAGTTGCCGTTGGTGTTGGAGATCAAATCTGAAAGAGTTGCCTTAGGAAAATATGAGAGACTTGATTGTGGGCTGGTTGGAAAGTTTGTGAAATTACTTGAAGATCAAACTTATATTTGACCAAAGATTTCAAGAACAATTCTTGAGAAGGTATAATTTAAATTGTCACTTCAAATTTTACCTTGCTTATGAATTAATTTGTCAACAACATGATCCAAGTTTAGGAAAAATTTTAAAATTTTACTATGCATATTTGATGCTATTGATCGACATACTAAATGCTTAGATTCATTTTTTTTTGCAACAATATATATATATATATATATTATATTTATGCATATATGTATATGTATGACCAAAAAAAATTTCAACCTAAAGTTGGGTTTGTGTTCTATTCATTGAGTGAATGAGTCTTATGGGAGTTATCTCAATTAGGAGATAGTTCAAGATATTGCATGTGATTGGATTTAGACATGTGTTTACCTTAATTTACTTTTGGTGGTTAGTGTCTATCCAACCAGACATTGGATCCTTAGATACGAAAAGGGTTTTATGAAAAGGATTTTACTTTAAATTTTAAAAGTTACCTATTTAAAGAAAATATTTTCATAACAATTATGCATATCATTGATTTTTCTAAAAAGGTGACAAGAATCATTTTCTACATCTATTTTTGTGATTTCAAAAGATTAAAAGAATCTGAGCGAGATTATGCTTATGAGTTCACAAATCACCATAGGTTAATTTATGTGATTTGTGTAATCACACCCCGAATTTTAGGATGTGTCATGTTATTGGTGTACTAGGGAAATGCTTGAGTGATCCTAATTAAAGACATTAAACTACTACTAAAAGAATTATAAGGTACCTTCAAGGTATAAAGGATTATATGTTGACTTATAGAATATATGATGATATAATAGTTACAGACTACTCAAACTTTGATTTTGTTGATTGTCCAGATGATCATAAATTAACATCTGGATACATCTTCATAATGATAAGAGGTGTTATTTCATCGAAAAGTGTCAAGTAGTCACTTACAACAACCTACACTATGGAAGCCGATTATGCTACATGTTATGAAGTTATATGTGAAGCTACATGGTTGAGGAATTTCATTTGGCTTTAACATTGCTGGGAGCATTTCATGGCCCTAAACCATTTGTTGCAACAATGCTACTAATGTGAACTTCTCTCAAAATAATAAAAGTTCTACATGTATAAAGCAAGAATCTAAGAAAATCGCAAATACCCAACTAATTCATTATCATGGCAGACAATAATCAAAATGTGTGTGATTGAGTTGTTTTCTTCCTAACTATTAAAGATTGATCACAAATTGGAAGTATTTATCTCACTCATATTTATGCACAACTGATATTGGGTTCAACCAAACAATGCAAACACTCATTGACTCATTACAAAAGGTGCAAAAAAGACAAAGCAATTTATATAAGGTCTTGGCTTGCAAAACGATTAAATGGCTTGCCTGAAGACTTGGACTCGATAGCCCACCCCTTGTAAAAAAGAATTCATGCTTTAATTTTATAATTTTGTTATTAAAAAGTTGTAATTTTTATAAGAAATTTTCAGATATTTTTTATGTAATTGTGATTAATATAATTGTAATTTTTTATACATTTATTTTTTATATAATTGTAAATTTTATAGAAAAATTAAACAATTATTTCTTTGACTTAATTAAAATTTTAGTCCCCTAAAATATAAAGGAATTATATTTGGTCTTGCTTAAAATATTCTATTTTGATTCTCTTAATATATAAATTGGACAAAATAAAGTTCAAATTAGTAACTTTTATCAAATTTAAGATAGAAAATTATAATTGATATATAAATCTTTAATAGGACTTCATGATAACAATCACAAAGAAGAAAATTAGAAAAAAATTAATCAAGTTCATATTATTATGTCAAAAAATCACTACTACAAGAATGATCCTTATTAGCGGTTCAAAGGCGACAGTTCAAGTAAACTACTGCCAAGAATGCGCTTAAGTCCTTTAATGTACTACTAGGTTCAATAGTTTTAAAAAACAAGTTTTCCTACCAGTTATTCTCAGTGGTTGTATTAAACCATTTAATCCGTGAATTTGTAATATTTCTCTATTTTTGCCGTGAACCAAAATCCTAATTTCTTCTTCTTCTTTTTTTCTTCATTCGGCTCCGATTTCTCATTCAATTTCATAACATTATAGTGGTATTTGTCTCCAAAATGTTCAATTAATTGGTAGAGATGAAGTAGGCAAAGGTAATTGTAGTTTCCCTCAAATTCGCCAATTGGTTCCTTACTATTTGATTTTCAATTACTCAGTAACTCCTACTAGGTAACTCTCTTCACTTTATGTGCTTTAACCTTGCAAGTCAGTGAAATGATTTCTATTGCTTTTTCAACAATTAAAAATTTTAGCTTTCATCAAAACCAAATTCTATTATGGAGCTTGTTTTGGCCAATAATTGGTATGATAGGTTAAAACAAGATTTGGAAAAAATCTTGCCTATCTTTAAACCATGAAATTGTTGTATATGTTTTGAAAAAATGGACAAAATCCAGACTAACAAGATAAAAGCTCAGAGAAACACTATACAAAAAGTAATTAGTAACATTTTTTTGGAACAAAATAATTTAAAAAAAGAATTGCTTCCAAAGTACCATACTTACTTTTCAATAGACAAAATAGCTCCCTATGATTTTCTTTGAGAATGCAGGCATTTGTGCATAGACATATATGCACATTAAAAGAGAGAGAAAGAGTTGTCTAGATGGTAATAGAATACTTCCTGACAAAAACATAATGAGCATTTTGTTGGAGCTAGCCTAAAAAAAACCTATAAATATTAATTGGGAAGATAGAATTTTAATGTATAAAGTCATAAACAACACAATGTGTAAAACAAGATATGTCGATTGTGCTATTTTGTTCTTACCACATATTTATTTGTTAGTTTTAGGATTCAGAAACAAATAAGTTTTTAGTTTCTCTTGCAAAATAACTAGTAATAGACAATTGTATATGTGGTCTCCATTTTCAAGAAACCTACTATTGCATTATTTATGCTATATAGATGTTCCATGGAGTTTTTACTATTCTTATGTTAAAAAATTAATAAGATGGCTACAATCAAAGTGTTGCAAAATCCTATGAAATTTAGTTATATAGTTAAAGATGTCTATTATGAGTAAATCGTTTTCTAAAAGCCTTGAGTTGTAACTTTCCCCTATTCTAGTTAAATTATGGTCTTGGGATTCTTATGATTTTTTTTCTTAATCTTTTACCACTAAATTTATAAGCATTCCATCTTTTAAGCTAAGTACTAACCTGACTTACAAGCCACGCTATTTTTCCAATTTCTATTCAAACCAAACTAGATTCACAATTCTAAGAGTGCCTTCATTTTACTATAATCTTTGTCCCTTACTCTTACATATTCAAAGTACCACATTATAGGCTATTAAGCTGCAGGTCTATAGTGGGTTTGAAGTATATAAGCTTTATTTTACCTAAATGTTAGCATAGTGTTAGTCACATTGGTAGAAAATTTACATACTGGTATTGTGGGATGCAGATTCGTTAATAAATAATTAAGGATTTAATTAGGAACTAGTGTAAACCTTTAGTATCCAAAGTAAAAATATGTAAGGATGCAAAAATTCTTCATTGAAAATCAATGCTTCTAGACAATGTTAGTATTACAACTTATACTCTATTTGGACAGTAGGAATAGATTATTCTATTTCTTTGGTAGGAAGTAGTGTTTTTGCCTTTGGCTTCTTTTAGATTTGGATAGTTTGGTTGCTATTTATAGACCAGAATATGAACCTTTTGCTTTTTTTTCTCCTTCCCTATTTCTACTTTACTAAAGACATTATTGCTATCATTATATGTGTTGATTTCTCTAGGTAAAATAAGAAATTTTACTTATTTCAATAGTAAGATGGGATTTTTGTTGCACTAAATGCTCGTGTAGACTTTACCACAAATATACTTCAAGAGTTACAAAACTTATAGAACATTGATTTCATTCTTGTAAACAGAGTAGACTCTAAATATGGGAACCACTCTTCTCACTTAAATTGCTATAGCCTTATGTATATTTGGTGTAGTATTTAATAGCATGCTAGCACTAATCCTAATTTCCTATTCAAAGATGGAACGAAAGTGTAGAAGGATCTTGTTTTCTTAAGCTTATCTTCAAATTATCATGTTTAGCTACTTTCCCATCATTTTTTTTTTTAAGAAATTGCGTTCCAACAATTATTTGATTCACATGCACTAGAAAAAAATTGAAAATAATTTTGAGTTAGATGGACTTTCCCATTTAGCTTAGGCAAGGTGAAAGAAATTCTATTAAAATAATGGACAAGTTGTAATACATGCATTTTTCTTGGAATACAAACTTTGTCTATAAACCATGGCTCTGAAGAAGATAAAAGTGAGTGAATGCTTGCTGGGCCACTTCACATCACTTGTCTTCTTGTTGTTAATTCCTAGGAATGCTTATGAAAGACACTCCCCTTTACTTTAAGGATGTGAATGCAAGCAGGGAATTTTGTGACCAACAGAGCATTGAAGATTGCTTTTCTATATTGGTTAGCGCATGCCCAAAGTAGCATTAATTATTGGAATAGTAATAAATACAACTAATTGTTTACACATTTTTGTTTGAACTAAAAAGATAAAAATAGACAAAATAAAATGATGTTTCTGTAATTATATTGAAATATTGAAAACATCAAATAGAAGAGGACAATATTAGTCGTAATAGAATGGAAGTGAGTGAATAAAACTTTAACCTATATATATGCTTATCCCAGTAATGCTAAAAGGAAAACTCAACCAATAATGAGAAAGTAAGGGGTGGCCTCTGATTCCTACCCTTAGAATAATAGTTTTAATAGATGAAAACATTAAACTAATTAATCTATACCACCATAAACCGAAGCAACCTCCATTCTAATATTCAAATAAGCTTTCTTATTCATATGTGTTTGCAAACTTTGAATTTGTGAATATGACATACATGATGAGATAACCACGAAGCTTAGTTTACTAAGCTGAAACATGTTACCTAAATAGTTTAGGTTAACATGTTTTGTACTGAAATTTTGTACAGATTATATCTTGAAAGTTAAGGTTTTATTTTATGAATATAAGCTAACTAAATATAATTTAACACCATGATATTATTGATTATACAAAGTACAATTATAAGCACTTATTTAACAACTGATTCAAATGAAAAAGTTACTTATCCTAGAGGTGAATTGGTTACATGCATTAAACAGTCAACCACATCCTTTCCAATACATTGATGAAAACTCATTATTTTGTTTTCTTGTAATTTTTAAGTCAAAGTTATTGCTACTAACATTATTGAGCTGAATTTAATAATTTTTCTCATTGTTGGTTAAGTTCTTCCTATTAATTTAATAATAATATAAATTTATAAGTCAAAGTAAGCACTTATTTAACAAGCTTAAGCAATTTTAAATAGCATTCTATTTGGATTCTTCAAATCAATCTTGCTTCTTCGCATCTCCAAGAAGTCACTGATTGTGAAGAGTAGTCTTCATCTATTGTCTCTACCTTTAGTAGCCTTAAACTTGCTGAAGGACAGGATCTTATGAAAGAGAAGGTATGATTCTTATATAAGGCCTTTTAATGTAAACATATGTGTGCATGGTAGCTAGGCTGGCATCTTATTGTTGCTCTATAGGCATCATGTTCTTGCTCTATAGTTTTAGTTGATCTTCATATCCATATACTTATGCTTCGATTGATTTTCTAGGTTTATCTCATATCTTAATTTATAAACTAGAAAAAAAAAAGGAATGTTTTATCTGGAATTTTAAAAAGAATGAAATTTGGGCCTTGTTGATGGAATTAGAGCTATTGAGTAATTATAATAGTAGAGGAGCTTAACAGTAGAGTTTAGTGAGCTTAGTTATTTTTGTTCTTTTTTTTTTAACTCTGTTGTGGACCAAGAGGCTCACATGGGAACTTAATTTATATTGTATTGGGTGAGCAATTACAATAGTAATTGTGAAACCTATTAGATGATATATGTTTGAAAAATTTATGCCCTGTTTTTGTTTCATTTTCTCATACTTAAAATTTGTATGCCCTGTTATGGTTAAGAGAAAGGTTTTGTCTTTTGGTTGGTTAGATCTATTGGGTGATATATGTTAGAAAAAAGATTTATGTTTTCTTTATCTTTTAGAAAAATTTGTGGAAGTTGTAAAAGTAAGCAGTTAAGGTGCTATAATACCTTTGCTGGTGTTGACAGTAGATTTTGGTTTTACTTAAATCCAATTAACCAGATAAGTTCTTTTGGACTCAAGCTGCACTTTGATTGAACAAGTATCAAACAAGAATAGAAAACCAAAAGAAAAAAAGGGAAAACTATATGAGAACAAGAAGATTTTTAACTTGGGTCAGCCAAAATTGGGCAGCACCGATCCCTGATTGCGTGGCTGTTAACACCGATCAAATTAGAAATTTATAAAACTGAGTTATCGAACTACTTGTAGTATATGGCAAACCCAGGCCAAACCTAAAGATCATTTGTGGATGATATCAATCAATTAGGAGTTGGAAATAAGGGGGGTTGGCAGAATCTAAGCTAACAGAAACTACACTAACATGCAACTATATGCAGAAATAAAAATGCAAATAGATAAACTAACTAGCCAAGGGAATTAACTTGAGATCAATGCATCCTAGATTACTAAATGTTTATTCAATTGTTGATAATCATAACAAGGATTCCTAAAATGATTAATGAGTCTTATGCAAAACTCAGCCACAAGCAATCCATCAAGA
>JANHAO010003427.1:0-26117 GCA_026873985.1 Saraca asoca
TGCTCTTGCTTAATGTTCTTGAGGTCAAGATTCAACTCACTCCTGACCAACATAAAAAGCTTCTGAAGTGGTTCATCATCAGTCCTACGGACTGGAATTTCCATGTATTCAGCAGCCTTTATGAAGACATCCATAACTTTGCTGTACAATGAATTAGCCACATTAATTTTAAAAAATAATACTATAGAATTTGGCTACATTAAGAGCTGTCAAAATTATATAAAAAAATGCACATTCACATTCATGGCTTTGTAGAATATGGCACCCTAATACTGTCAAATTTATCAATAAATACAATGGGAATGTATTATTTGAAATAACAACAAATCTACTCAGCTTTATATTTGATAAGTAGTTTTGTTATCCCAAGAATATCAGTAAGAACCCGTAATTGTGGTGTCATTTTAGGCTCACTTAATCTCATTGGTATTTTGTGTAGGAGAGGGTCTAAGACCTAATAATGTAATGTATAAAGTATAAGCATTCATTTTGCTAAGCATCAGCATGCTGCCATGAATATATCCAAAGGCTGACAGCATATGTTCTTGTTCTCTGTGTACTATCTGAGAATTATCATGCAATGAAAAAGACTGAGAGAGCTTTAGCAGAATGAAATATGAATATACCTTGGAGCCAAAGAAGGCTTCATGAGGTAATAGTAGGTAGACAGTGTTTGATGCATGACATAGTTTCCGGTATACTTTGATGATCTGGAGAGATAAATAACAGCTGCAACCAATGGCAAGAGAATACATACACCAACAATCCAAAGTAGAAGTATACCACCAGATGCCCCATCAATATTTAGCAGGAACTGCGGCAGAGCTATACCCATTTGAAATCCCTGCTTCCATAAAATATCATGTAAGCTTCCTAAATAAAATTACAAAAAGATAAGACTGTTCCATGTGACAAACACAGCAAGCCACAATGCATTGACCATAACACTTTATTTTACCTGTCTACCATCAGGATGGCCATATTTCTCATAATTTTCCCGTGCTATTGGATCTGTCAAAGCTTGATAAGCCTTGGCAATATATTCCACAAAGTACTTGTGGGCCTCTGAAATGAGAGGAATATAAAAAAGGAAAATCCAGTTTCAAGAGAAATAGAAAATCAATGTTCTTGCAAACAGCAACGTCTGGCCCTACAAGAAACATATATAAAACAACTGAAAAACCAGACCTGGATCTGGATTTTTATCTGGATGGTATTGAATAGAAAGTCTCCTATATTTTTTCTTTATTTCAGACTCCAGGGCTCCAGGCTCCAAGCCAAGAATACTAAATGGATCAAAAACTTGAATCTGTGTAAAAAAATTACAAAAGAAATATCAGAACGTGCACCATGTGAACATACAGCCATTGGAAAAATGTTATGCTCCATATAGATTTTATTATTGAACACATATGTCATGCTGAGGAATAATGTCAATTAAGATTTTTTGGTTTACCTCACGACTCATATTCTTTATGTAATAAACCAGGATAATCATGACCACCCAAAGCAGTAGTAGTGTGAAGTTACTGCAAGTTGAGATGTTTGAAATCTGCAAAATTAAGAGGAATGCAAAGAATCATAAGTGAAAACATAACTCGATTAAACTTTGGAATTGCGTACCCTAAAAGTAACTAGACATATGTAATGAACAGTGATCCCACCCTCTTAATTATCGATTTACGGTACTTCCCCGATTTTGAGCATTCAGAACACTGACAGTGCATGCTTTTTGATTTCTTTGTTGCAGCACGGCATAGCTTTGTTATTGTATATGGAACTATGGGGATAGCCATTATTGTCAGTATGAATATTGGGAACAAAGCACTATTCTCCTCTGAAGCAGCCATTGGAGCCTTCTGTATTCAACAACTTGTATAAAGTTATTAGGCCTGCAAAAACAACCCTTATTAGAATTCATTATTCAAACTTATGAATATTTCGTTAGAAAATCAGCCCTTAGCATTTGTAAGAGAGCAGCAATATAAATAAATACAAAAATTAGACATAAGCATGTGCATGCCGAATTTACTGTGGAGGCAAAGGGATCATATGAATTCAAATTTTGTATTTATTTTCTCAATGACGAAGCATGGGGAAGGATTTTCAATTTGTGCTCATCATGGAGAACCCACGAATCAGTTTGCATGCAAAATTTAACACATTGTTCATTTTTCACTTCCTGAATTTTTCCAAAGTACAATAAAGCTCATAAAATTCAAATCGAACATATCACCAAACCCCTGCCCGGAACAGACCTAAAAACGCAGTATCAGCTACAATTCCCAAAGTCAACTGCTGAAAACCATCAATAATGGTCTAAGCGCTAGATTCAGATGCAGCAAAATCCACAAATTTCTAAATCTTCAACATAATTTAACAACAGAACACACCACAAATCCAATCCAAAACTACTCCACAGACACCCATTGCATACAAATCTCAATTAAATCAAGGAATCCCAAATAGGAGATCTCAATTTTGCCAGACCAACCCCAACACAATTAATCACCAACAAATCAGTACAGAGAAGGAGATAAGACAGATTCATACCGAGGAATCGAACAGTGTGCCAAAATTAGCAATAGATGAAAGCTAAAGCCGGAATCCTCTGAATCAACTACGACGTAGGAGGATAAGCGAAGAAAGGAGGCGATGGAGTTTAGAAGGTAAGAAGGGAATAATTAGAGAAAGCAAGCCATACCCAGATCGCAAAAAAAAAATTCAGAATGACTGGTGACTGAATTTCAAGGAAAATCGTTTTCCCTGAGTGCAGCCTTTATTGTTTTGTTTACCTCAATAAGAAGGTGAGAAACGCTGTGCTTTGCTGCGCCTACCCGCGAAACAAAGTTGAGTGTTGCATTTTCGTTTGCCTTGATGCCTCGGGACTCCAAAAACCTCCAAAGAAATTAGATGCTACTATGCTATCCATAATTTATCTATATGCTTTAAATTAAATTAAATTAGCTCCAAAAAGTCTCAATCTAATTCAGTTATGTGCCTTAAATAAATTGGAATAATACATTATTTAACAATATATTTATTTTCTGATTATTTAACAGACACAATCCAAATATAAATTTACCACAGATAAATATTTGTATATTCGAATTATAATATATTCTTATACTTATTCAATAAAAAAAATAATTGTCAATTTTATTATATATATTAATTTTATAAAAATCATGTACATTCAAAATTATGCTTTTTAATTTTTATAAATATTTGTATATACTTTTAAATTTTTATAAATATTTTTATATTTAAATTGTAACATATATTTTTATTTTTACTTAATAAAAAAAGTAATTATCAATTTTGTTATACATATATTAGATTTATAAAATTTATATGTATTCAAAACTATATTTTTTAATTTTAAGGCATTACATATTATAATAAAATTTTTATTAGACAAAAATAAATACACACTTTATGATGAGAGTATATAAGTACTTCTTTTACTGCAACTAAAAACCTCTCTGTTGCATCATCACATTTACGCCTATTGAAAATTTATTTAAATTTTATTTTTTGTAGAGTTTGAACCTGTTTGCATATTATTCAATCCCTCACAATTAGATTACATCCAGTAATATGTTAATTTTGAGAAAGACTGCATTAAGTCAATAAAAAAAGAACACACTATTAAATAAAAGAAAAATAATACATTATTATATAATAAAAGATAATATATTCTCTAGTAATTAATTTACTGCACACAATTTATATTTTTTTTGGATATATTCAAGTTTTTTCTGTTAAATTTATGAAAAAATTGGATTTCTTTTGGTTCTTCTGTAACAGTAATCATGGTTACTTGAGGATTAAAAATTGATATAAAATCTTGTAATTATTTTTTAATTATTAATTATTAATTAAAAATTAATAATTTAATTAATTATATTAGAAGCGTTTGATAAAATTAACTATTAAACTAACTTATAAATATAAAGTGATATAAAAAAATATATTAATATCATTAGATAATATATGGTGTAAATTAATTTATATTTATTTTAAAATTAATTATATTAATATAATCAAGAATAAGAATAAAATTATTTAAAATTTAATTAATTATATATCATATATTTATTTATCTATTTTTTATTTTTATTTATTTTTATTAAATTAACAGACATAAATCAAATATATAATAATATATACGTGTTTTTTTATCCTTTTTGATTTTGTAAAAAAAAATTAGAAATAGTATGATACTTAAAAAAAATGAAAATGAGAGATTTTAATTAATCAAGATATGAGTTATTAATTAATTAAAAGAAGAGGAATAAATCAAGAAAAAATAATTAAAAATTTTATTTTAATAAGTTACACATTATTTAAGTAATTTCTTAAAAGATAAATTTTTTAAAAAATAATATATCAAATACTTTTAAAATATATAAAAAAATTATTTGAGTAAATAAAAAAAATTAACAGATGATTTTTTTGTGTGTTTCAAACACGCATGATGACCTTTTTTTCATGGGTGATAAAATTTGATATAATGACTCTTTTATATTTTAAAAAGAGCATAGCTTAATTAATGGAATGAAAAAATTATACATTTTATCATA
This sequence comes from Saraca asoca, assembly GCA_026873985.1. Classification (NCBI taxonomy): domain Eukaryota; kingdom Viridiplantae; phylum Streptophyta; class Magnoliopsida; order Fabales; family Fabaceae; genus Saraca; species Saraca asoca. The sequence goes on from JANHAO010003427.1 coordinate 4,587, forward strand.
ATTTACAAAATAATTATTAAGTCCATTGATTAATTGATTTTAAAATAGTGAGATGATGTCCAAAAGCATTGTTCAAAGCGTAAATGACTTATTTTAATTTGTTTAAATAAATAAATTTATTATTAGGATGTGTGCTCAGGACAAGCAAATGAATAGCTAAGATATGACCACACATAAGGGTCAATTGTCTACATGGCATCAGTTAATTGGTTCTGGCTTCGTTGCAAGAGCCATGTGGCTTCACTTAATTGGTTCAGCTAACTAACCAGTACATCTTGTCAATTTTCCGGATAGTTACAAAAATGATTTCATTTTAAAATATCTTTTTTAAATGATATTTAAATTTTAAACTCATTTTATTTTATTTATTTACAATTTATATTTTAATTACATTTATATCATTGAAAATTAATTTTTTAAATGAATTCAATATAAAAAAAGTTAATTTCAAATAGAACATAAAAGAAATACTTGTATAGTAGGATTATAATAATTGCACTTATTTTTAATCAAATGAAAAATAATTTTTAATAAATTAATTTTATAAGATTCGTATATGATAAAAATTATATTATCTTTATATTTTTACAACATAGACTAAATATTCAGAATATCTATACTTGGAATACGTCAACAATTCTTTAATTATCAAATATCGGAATAAATAATTAAACGGTTAAAATTTTGTTGATGAGAACCGGCTTTCCAGGCTTTCGAATCAATCTCACTGCATAATGGTATTAACAACACCAAAGGTGTAACTAAATCATAGGACACTATTTGAACGATGACACTGATCAAACCACCTGCGTGTAACTCACTTTAATTAACCTTGTTAATCTTGGTTTATCAACTTTACTGTAGAACAGTAATGTCAACATGCACTGTCACCACATGATTAAATCATATAACAGTTTATGAACTATGATTTAATTTATTATACAATAGAAATTGGATGAATTTATATATAATATTATTTTATCTTATAAAATGAATGAAATAAAAAATATGTACATTTTTTTTATCATCATAGATTTTCTTTATGTGTATTTGATGTAATTATAATCGTTAAAAATAATGATACAATGAAAGAGGTCTTAGCTCCTCCCTAATGTAATTTTAATTAATATTTTTTATGTAATTTTTTATTCAAAAATATAATTTATACCTCTCAATAAATTTTTTATCAATTTTTATGCCACATAAAATGCACACTGAAGATGAGCTTTAAGTTAATTGTCACTTTTTTTTCTTATGTTTTGTTCATTGATTTGGTCCATTAATAAATAGTATAAAATATTTATCTATTTATATTACACATAAATATAAATATAATCAAATTATTAGTTATGAAGAACAGGTGAAAACTTGAGTAAAATGAAAAATTAAAAACTTAGCAAATATGATTTTTCCTTTCTTTTTTTTTTTTTTGCATGGGCCTATTAAGGGACTTGAATCAAAAAATTATCTTCTTGAATGTGATGACTTTTTTGGAAATAAAATACATGTATTTATAGAAATTTTAAACTCAGCATGTAATAGGAACGAGCTTTAACCTAATGGTAGTAAAGTTTGATTTTATTACTTCCATTCTAAATGTTAAAGATTTATAAATTATAAATTTCAATAAACAATAAAAATAATCACATTCAAACATAATAATTTTCTATTGAAAAAAGTGTGCTATTAAACTAAACTTTTGTACCTTTATATATCTCAAGATCACATACTCTTCTTTGAGTCTTTTGTATATTAAATTTATTAATCTATTAACTCCTCAACATACAAACAGCCAATACAAAATTATACAAATAAACCTTTTAATCTAACAATTAGTACAATAAATCTATATATTCCTTTAAGTGTATGCAATAGTGCATGTATGGTAAATTTAGAGAGAGGAGACATAATAAAAAATAACACCTTTGCTCAAATACAATGGTTTATTTATAGAAATTGAATTTTAGATTTTTATTCATTATTATAAGCATGTTCCCTAATTTTTTGGTGATATTTATGTTCATTTATATATGATTATTTATTACAGTTTAATCAAAAAACTTAGTAGTTTTACTCATTAATCTATTACATGATTATTCAAAAGAATATAATATCATTATTACTTTATTATGCATCTCAATTATTATAAAAATATGTATATTTCATTTTTCGATTTTAGTCATGACAATTGCAAACTTTAAAGATTAATATATTACTATATTTACTGACTATCTTCACAATTAACTGATTTTTTTTAGTTATATTTATTAATTTTTACATGTATATATTTTTATAAATGATTTTCATATGAAAGTAAAGATTATTAGATATCACTCTTTTGTTAAAAAAAATATATTCTACATAAATTACTTATAATTAAATAAATTAGTTTATTTTATATTCATCTATTAAAATAAGATCAAAATTGAATTTTTGTATTTATTCAAATAAGATTGGAATTGAAATTATTATTTATTAATACTAATTAATAATTATAATATTTATCTATAAAAATAATTATCTATTAAATTTATTTATACATTTTTTTATTATGATGGAGAGTTAGAAGACTATTATATAAATAGTGGGCATCCTAACTACATTAATTTTTTTTTATATATGATTATTTATTACAATTGAATTTAAATTTATTAATTTTACTCATTAATCTTCCTAATAATATAAAAATCATAATACTCACTCTTATTCAAATGTTACGATAAAGTAAGTGTATTCCATTTGTCATGAGAGAAGAAGTTTTAATTTTTTTTATTTTTTTATTCTCATTTTAATCATTGATAGAACTTATATATTTATTTATTTTAATAATTATTATTTATTTGAATTATGTTAATTTAATTTTTATTAAATTATTAAATTTTTAATTTTCTAAATTATCAAATAATATTTTAATTTCAAATTTTTAATATTCGAATTATTTATTTATTTGACTAATACAAATTTGATATTTTAATATTATTAAAATGATTTTCAACTTATAATTTGTTGGTATTATATTTAAATATTAATATTAAAAATAAAAGTTAAAAATATTTCAAGTGAGTTACATAATTTAAAATTTAAATAATTTTAATAATATATCATCTAATTTTTAAATTGTAAATTATTTTGATAAATACTCTATATTCTCACTTTTTTATGAAATTTATCTATTTAAAAAAATTATTTATACGTAATTTTAAATATAAATTCATCAATAGATTTTAATTTAAATTATTTATATGTATATTAAATAATTTATATATAATAAATAATTATATTTATATAAAAATAAAATATTTATCAATATATTATTAGTGATATCTAATTATAATTTGGTAGATAATGTCATCTAAAAATTTTTATTTTTTATATTTTTATATTATCTTTAAATATCAAATATTAAAATTAATATTTCATAATTTTTCATATTAAAATTTTTATCACTTTTGAGTACTTATCATAATGTTAATTTAAAATATTTCTAAAATGTATATTTTTTTGAATATAATATATGAATTATAATAATGCATGAACTTTTATTAATTAAATAATTAAATCTTTTAGTATAAAGTAATCAATTTATAATTTTTAAATAAAATAATTTATAAATAAATTTATCTAAGTATTAATATTTTAAGAAAATATTTTTGAAAAGATGAAAAAATTTTAATAATAAATTTAACTAATTTAAAATATTAATATAAACACTTTATCAAATTAAAAAAATATAATATTCCTTCATAATTAAAATAAATATAATTATATTAATTATATTATCATTTAATAAGTAAAAATATAATGATGATTTACTAATATATATATATATATATATTATATTTTATAATCTAAATTTGTATTATAAATTACTATCAAATAAAATTATTAAATTTGTGCTTTGCATGGGATACAAACTAGTTCATTACATAAATATTGAAAAGAATATGATATCATTACTATTTTATTATACATCACCATTTACTCTAAAAATGTGCACATTAGATTTTTTTTAATCATGATAAATATAAACTTTAAAAATTAATATTAATATATTTATTTATGATTTTAACAATTAACTAATATCTATATTATATATTTTCTTAAATGATTTTTATTTGAAAACAAAAATAGTTAGATATTACTCTCTTATTAAAACAAATATTCCATATAAATTACTTATAATTAAATATGCTATATTATTTTATATTTATTTATTAAAATAAGATTGAGATTAAATTTTTATTCAAATAAAATTGAAATTAAAATTATGATTTATTAATATTAACTAATAACTATAATATTTATTTATAAAAATAATTATTTATTAAAAATTATCATTCGTAGTGGATATTAAAAAAGAGACAAAAAAAATTTCTCTCCCCAAAACATTACCCTTTTGCTCGTTTGTGCAGAAAATGGGAGCAAAGAAACTTTTTGAAGAAAAAAGAAGTCGAAAACACTATTTGCCTATGCTTTTGGCAGAGAAAAGAAAAAGGAAAGAAAATAAATGCATGGAAAAAGTACTGTGACCCCACGGGGACTAATTTTTGCGTCTGACTATGAAGAAAACAAGCAAAAAACCATTCTATTTGACTCCAGCTTCTTCAACCCGCCTTTTTCAACCATTCTGGCACCCGATCTGTTCACTTCTTTGATCGATTTCACCAGCTTCGCCTCTACATAACTCAACTTTGAAGCATTACACCATACAATTTCAGGTGAGACAATGTAGATCTGATGTAATGTAGCTCATTTTATTGTTTGGTTTCCTCTGGAATATCTATTTCTGCTTCCTTTGTTTGTTTTATTCAACATTTTGCACTTCTTTGGCTATTTCATCAAGTTTGTTTTCACCCCAACTCAGCTCTGCTTATGACTAAATCGATTCGTGAATCGATTTAGTAATGAGTTTGTACTTCCTTGTTGAACTTTTTTCACTGGTTGAGTTGCTTCATTAGATCATGTTAGACTTTATGTTATTCTGTCTAATTTGATGTATTTGTATTCGATTTTCTTTCTAACTTACCATATATATGTTATAGGGAGCAAGTGTATGTTGTCAGATCTATTGTAAAAGTTTGCTGGTTGATCCATCAAGTTTGGCAAATATGAATATGCCAGCTAAATCGATTCACAGATTGGTTGTAAGTTTATAAATCAATTCAAGACTATAAGATGGTAAGGTGTTCTTCTATAGTTGAATTGAATTACAGACTAGTAGTCAAAGTCTATAAATCAATTTAAAACTGTAAGATAGCAGGATCTTCTTTTACATTTGAATCAATTCATAAATTGGTAGTCAAAGTATATGAATTGATTCAAGCCTGTAAGATAGCAAGGTGTCCTTTTATAGCTGAATCGATTCACAGATTGGTAGTCTGGTATGGGCATTTTCAAACCAAACAGAATGGATCAGCAGAGGCCCAAAAAATTAGCTTAGGAGGCGAGAAGACATGACCTAACTCAAAGCGAGCTCGCTGAAGCTAGACAATAGGTCGCACAGTGCGAGCTCGTAGCTTCCAAACCAAACAAGGCTACAACGAGCTCCTCTTGGCATGATTGGGAACAACTAATGTCTGACAGACAGTCTAAACACTCTACCAACTTGCAAATCAGCCTCTAAAGTCCAACAATGATTTGTCCCATATTTATTGCTTAATGTCTAGCATTTAATGCTTGGTATAGATGTAATCATAGTTTTACAATGATAAATTATGACTTGTAACCCTCCTGACTTCTATAAATAGGGAGGGAAAGCCATTACCTAGATATAGTGAGATATATGTAGAAACTCTGTTGAAATAGCCATAGACATATGTAATATTGCCTTGTATAACAAAGTAACCACTCAAAGTTAGTATAATCATCATGGACGTAGGGGTCATCCTGATTTTAGCTGAACCACGATAAAACTCTCCGTGTTCTCTCTTCTCTTCCTCTGAATCTCTCACCACTTTCTTACATTTCTTATATTCTTAACAGCAGTTTGATTCTCAGAATCCTTCGTTAATCGATTATCAAAATCGATCGTCAACATTTTGGCATGCCCGGTGGGACCAGACTGCTTTCTTATTTACTCACCAATCGATCACAATGGTAAGAAGAAGAGTAACTAGGAGTCCAAATGTTACCGCCAACCAACCAGGTGGCCGTGAAGGGTAACAACGAAATATGCCCAGAAATGAAAATCCAATCCTAGCGAGTACCTCTTCTGTCCTTCCAGAGGGTGACAGCGTATAGGCTTTACGTTAATGTCAAGAGGCACTCAAGAGTACAGTCAAGAGGCTTGCTAATCCAGTCAAAGCATTGGCTCAAGCACACACCCATAAAGTGCAAAAACAAGCTGAAGCCGTCCCGGTCATAGAAGTGGTCTGGTAGCCATAAGAAGAGGTATTGGCTCAAAGGGAGAAACTAGCCGGAGAAGGAGCCCAGTGGGTAGATTCAGATCACTCCTCCAGCTTGTGACCTAAAATAGAGGGATGATAAGCTCACAAATGCAAGGAAAACCAGCGACCTAGGAACTCGCACCATACTGAAGGCTCAAAAGTGGGCCATGATAGTGGTAGAAATCAATGATCCGAAGTTCAAGATCAAATGATTAAAGAGCTCATGCAAAGGGTGCAAAAGTTGGAAAAATGTCCTTCGACCTAGGACCAGTCAAGGCATTATGAGGAAAGGACCCCGTTTTCTAAGGAGATCGAGACAAAACCTCTCCCCATTAATTCAAAGTTCTATTCATCCTGCCATATAATGGAAGAAGTGGCCTGTACGATCATTTGGATGCTTTCAACATCCAGATAGACCTCCAAACCAGCAATCCCCTGGTCAAGTGTTAAGTTTTTCTTGTCACTCTCGGGGATGTGCCACGAGCATGGTTCAAAGGTCTCCCAGCTCACAGCATCAATGGCTGGGAGGAATGCTAGAATAAATTTATCGACCAATACGAGCTCTTAAGAAGTAGCTCGCACCGTTTTGCCACTTGGCCATAATTTTCCAACGAAATGATGAATCATTGAAGGATTACATCATGAGATTTTGATGTGAGGTCAACAATGTGGAGAGTCCCTCCGATGACAACATTCTAACAGCGATTTCAACGAGATTTTGCAGAGACAGGAAACTGTATGAGAGCATATACAAACCCCCGACGAAGAACCTGGGAGAATTCTATGAATAAGCTGCGAAAGAGATCCAGTGGGAGGAAACTTTCGGCCTAAAAAATTTTGGACAAAAGGGCAAACCTGGTAGCTAAGTTTCCTACCAGGACGAGAGAAGGAATAGCCATGGTAAGAGCAAGATGGGCCAGACCAATGACGTGGGTACCTGACCTACTAAGAAGGCCAGGTCAGAGCAACCTGAACTTGAGGTCGCCATGATAATTATAGCATCTTGTCCAATGCTTTAGAGAGGATATATGTGATGGAAAAACACAAGGAGAACTTTGAGCGGCCTAAGCCCCTACTGACCCTTCTAAAGTACAAGGACACTAATAGGTTTTGTGCCTACCACAATGACATTGGGCACACTACCTCAGAATGTAGGTCACTCAAAGACGCAATTGAGGACCTAATCAAGAAAGGTCAATTGAGAGATTATGTAGTGTAACCTGTAGGTCAACAACCTCGATAGCAAACAGCGTAACCTTCTTAGAGCACTGAACAAGAGCAGATAGCAGTAGTTAGAACCATCTTCATAATCCATGGGGGGCCGCACATCACGAGAGCCTCACGCAGCTCGCGTGAATGATACGTACGAAATGCGAGCTAGGTCTTATCTGTGGGGTGTGAGTCCAACAGACCCACTAAGAAAGCTAGGACCATTTTGGAATGCATCACCTTTGTGATTGACGACGCATGGGGAATCGAGTCCTCCTATAATGATGCCCTTATCATTAGAGCCAAAACGTCAAAGTGTGAAGGATCATATTAGATACCAGCAGCTTAATCAATGTCATGTATAGAAGGTGTTTCAAGCAGATAGGATTGAGCCAGGGTGATCTTAAACCTTCGCCCGAACCTCTTTTTGGCTTCACTGGTGATACGGTGTTACCTACAGGGCAAGTCAAACTTCCTATCTCTTTGGGGGATAAAGATCATCAATCCACAGTTCTAGCTGACTTCCTGGTTGTAGACTGCCATTTGGCCTACAATATAATGCCAGGACGACTAGCGATAAATGATTTAGATCTGGTCATGTTAACCAGGACGTTGACAATGTGATTCTTGACCTCGAATGGAGTCAAATATGTGCGGGTGAACAATACATAGCCCGATGGTGTTATGAGGATGCTGTTAAGCTCAGGGAGAAGGGCAAGAGAGTTGATATGGTTTCCAATGAGGATCCTTGAGCTCTGAGCTTGGTGAGGATCCATCACGATCTTGACCCACATAAATTGGAAGTGGACAAGGAGACCAGGCCAATTGAAGAGCCCGAAGAGATCAGGATTGGTGGGGCAAATGATGGGAAGTGCCTTAAGCTCAGAAAGAACCTGCCCCTTGATGTAAAGGCCTAGCTAGCTAACTTCCTTGAAGCAAACTTGGATGTCTTCACTTGGAACCATGAGGATATGGTAAGGATCAACTAAAAAATTATGTCACACAAGCTGAATATCGATCCTCACCACCAGCCGGTTCATCAAAAAAGAAGGCCACTCACTACTGAGTGCTTTGACACACTCAAGGAGGAGGTAGACAGATTGTTGGTAAATAAATTCATCTAGGAGGCTCACTACCTAGTCTGGATAACTAACCCTATCTTAATAAAAAAGAAGAACAGAAAATAGAGGACATGCATCGACTTCACAGACCTCAACAAGGCTTATCCAAAGGATAACTTCCCTTTACTAAGAATTGACCAACTCATTGATGCAACGGTCGGGCATTAACTCCTTAGTTTTATAAATGCGTACTTCGGGTATAACCAAATACCCATAGAGCCTTAAGACGAGGAGCACACCTTGTTCATCATAGATCAAGGATTGTACTACTACAAAGTGATACCCTTCGGACTCAGGAATGTAGGAGTAACCTACCAACAGCTGGTCAACGTGATGTTCAAATATCAGATTGGGAAGACTATGAAGGTTTATGTAGATGACATGCATGTGAAGTCTAGATAGGTTGTGAATCATGTGAAGGATCTAGATGAAATGTTCCAGATCCTAAGAAAGTACTAAATGAAATTGAATCCACTTAAGTGCACGGTTAGAGTAGCCTTCGAAAAATTTCTCGGGTTCATGGTCAATGATAGAGGAATAGAGGCAAACCTAGAGAAAATTAAAGTGCTTATCGATATGAGATCACTAATCAGGATCACAGATGTACCGAGCTTAACTAGCTAGGTCACAACACTTAGTATATTCATCTCATAGGCAATGAACAGATGTCTACCATTCTTTGATGTCCTGAGGAAAGCAAAACACTTTGAATGGACTGAAGAGTGTGAAGCTACCTTTGCACACTTAAAGAGTATATGGGCTAAGCTTCATTATTATCCAAGCTGCAAGAAGGTGAGAAGCTAATCCTTTACTTAGGAGTATTCCAGCACGCCATCAGTCGAGCCCTTGTCAGTGAAGGGAGCGGAGCGCAACTCCCAATGTATTATGTGAGCAAGAGGTTGTTAAATGCAGAAGAAAACTATACTCCTATGGAGAAGCTTGTCTACTGTCTTGTTGTCACATCTAGAAAGCTGCAACTTTACTTTTAGGCCTATACCATTGAGGTGCCAACTTAGTATCCACTAAGGCAGACTCTTCAGAAGGCGGATGCCTTGGGTCACTTACTTAAATGGGTAATCGAGCTTGCCCAATTTGACATCCAGTACAAATCGTGGTCGGTGATTAAGGGACAAGCCCTAGTTGACTTTATAGTAGAGCTCACAAGACCTACCGGGGAAGAGGCGGAAACCTTGAAAGGACCATGGTGGGAGCTTTATATAAACGGGTCCTCATGTGAGCAGAATGTAGGAGCGAGGATCCTTTTAATCAGCCCTGAAGGGCACAAAATCCTCTGCACTTTAAGGTTTGAATTTCAAACCACCAATAATGAGGTAGAATATGAAACACTACTCATAAGGCTCAGCCTGGTGAAGGAGGTATGAGCTGAAAATCTGAAAATCTTCAGTGATTCTTAACTAGTCGTTTGCCACATAAAAGGGGAATATTAGGCAAAAGGACCAAAAATGGTAATCTACCTATAAAAAGCTCAGGAGTTGCTAGACAAATTTCAAAGGTACAAGATCAGCTAAATCCCTTGAGCTCGATACACGCATGCAGATGCGTTAGTTCACTTGGCCGCAGCAAGGGACACAGACTTTTCGGGAGTGATACTAGTAGAGACTCTCCCATCTCCTAGCATTGAGCAACAAGATGCCGTAATGATAACCATTGTGACACATGGCTCATGGATGAGTCCTATCCTGAAGTACTTACGGGATGGTGAACTCCTGGAAGATAGAATAGAAGCACATCGTATGCGATCCTAAGCTGTTAAATACTACATCATCGATGACATGCTTTATAGAAGGGGCTTTTTAGCTCCACTTCTCAAGTGCATTGATGGTCCCAATTGTGACCTCGTCTTAGAGGAAATTCATCCCAGACACTACGAAAATCACGCTGAGGGACTGTCACTGGCTCAAAAGGCTCTTTAGCAAGGTTTTTTCTAGCCGACCATGAAATGGGACATGATCAACCTTGTCAAACGGTGTGACAAGTGCCAGAGACTTGCCAAAGTTCCCCGAGCTCCTCCAGGTTGGCTCCAACAAATGATTAGCCCTTGGCCCTTCGTAATACGGGGGATTAACCTGATAGGACCTCTCCCTACAGGTCACGAAAACTGTAAGTATGCAATGGTAGCTATAGATTGTTTTATTAAATGGGTAGAAGCAAAGGAATTGGCTGAGATTTCTTCTTCTCAAATTGAGAAATTCATTTGGAATAACATTATTTGCCAGTTCAGCGTCCCTTAACAGACACTTAGTTTACTAGCAAGTAGTTCATCGAGTTTTGCAATGACCTTAGGATTCTGAAAAGTGTTTCATTAGTAGACTACCCTCAGACCAACAGACAGGTTAAGGCAATGAGCAAAATCATTAAGCAGATTCTGAAGAAAAAATTGGAAGTCAGAAAAGGGGCATGGGTAGATAAGTTATCAAAGGTGCTATGGGCTTATCGAACTAGGGCTTGTAGCACCATGGGAGAAACCCTTTTCTTAATGGTCTACGAAACTGAAGACATGATATCAATAAAGTTCAAAATAACTTCACACCAGAGAGCTACTTTTAATGTAGAGGAGAATAACCAGTTGCTTGTTGTGAGCTTCGATCTTATTGAAGAAATAAGAGACACTACTCATCTCAGGATCACAACCTACCAATAGTGGGTCACGAGGCATTTTAACTAAAGGGTCCAAGCTTGGAGCTTCAAAGTAGGCGATCTTGTCCTAAGCCTCGTTCTGCCAGGAGGTCACAATCCCAGTGAAGGAACATTGGGTCCTAACTAGGAAGGCCCATACGTAATAAAAGAGAAATTGAGAAGTAGGGGATATCGCCTGGCTAACATTGAAAGAGTTGAGTTCCTTGAGCATGGAAGGCCGAACATCTCCGGCCATACTATCAATAAAGGCAAAATTAGCCTTATACATTTGTAATATTCTTTAAAGTTTTGAATTAAATAAAAATTAAGGAATTCCTTTGTCTTTTTTATGCTATGTTCGGTATGCTCTTTAATGTATTTTGTTGGTGATTGGCGTTATTTAAAGAAAACCTCTGCTCTGTGAGGATAACTTGGCCCATTGTCTCACAAAGTGAAAATGCTAGAATCACGCACACTACAACTTAATATGACTCATTCGAGTCTATGTGGTTCGCCAGTGAATTAGTCAACAAAATACTAAAATGATTGATAGATTAAAGATACAAAATAGAGGTGTCCCAATTATACAAAGTATGAAATTCGGTTAAAAAAATACAAAATGAAGTTACAGAGGTGTTAAAGGAGACGGAGTTAGAGGACTAGAAGGATCTTGCGGAGTGAAGGAGTTCACGACAGCCACGGGTAGGTCTTCTATCATTTATTCTCCAGGCCTCTCTTCGGTTGCTTCTTTCGTTGCTGAAGCACCTTTAGCCTACCTTGCGATCTGAATGGAAGGATCACTAACAATTTCAGCGCCTAGAGGAGAGACTGCCTCCATGCCCTCAATAAAGCCCTAAATAATTGCTTCAATCTCCTTGCTAAAGAATGAAAAGTCAAAGTTAGGGTGTTTCTGCCATAGAGTATACATAAAGCCGTCATTGGTCTCAGAGATCACAATTTCTCTGACCTGATCAATCAAGGCAGAAGTTTCTTCTCTCACCTTGACGATCTCCTCCTCAGCCCGTGTGCCCCTTTCCTCAGCTCGTTTAGTAGCCTCTTTAGCTCGTCTGACTACTTTTTTAGCTCGTAGTGCTCTATCCTTAGCATGAGTTGCCCTTTTCTGAGCGACTTCAGATTGCCTTCAGAAGCTTTCAATCCCGTGTGCTAGCGCTGCCATATCCTCATTTCCCTACTAAAGATCATCATGAGCCCTACGTAGCCTCAAAGCCAAATCAGCTGTTTCATCCTCTAACTTTTTCTTTAGCTCAGCTGCCTCTTTGGTCATTGCTGCTAGGTTGGCCTTAAGCTGATCTCACTCTTCCTCCCAGATCAAACTCTCATTTCTCAGCTTTATTACCTCCAGCACCCCCTGAGAAGAATAGTAAGAAGTCAGAACATAAACAAAAGATTAAAGGAAGGCTAGAAAAGAATGATACCGACCATCAGACAGTGGTTAGTTAATATTTATGGCAGAGAACTCCCTCAAATCCTGTTGTCGTCCAGGGACTCTGTTTGAGCCCCCAAGATCTAGCCCACATTCTTGTTGATGACACTATAAAGAGCCAAAGTCTTGGGTCCCAAACCTTCAATCTGTAACTCTGGGGCACCCTCGGCCCCTGCTGTCATACCAGCAATAACCTTTTTCCCCCTATCAGTCCTTTACCTCTTGGAAAAAGGCCGGTTGGAGCTTCCTCTTTGAGACTCGGAGGCCTCGGTCTCTTTCTTTCGACCTCAGAAGGTGCCAATTGAGAAACGAGGGCCAGGGCAAGTAGGGTCTCCTCTACGATCATGAAGGTGAAGGGATCACTGGCTTGAGCTGGAGCTAGGACAGTGGCGCAGGAAAAAGCCTGACCAGTCTGAGTAGCAGCAGAGGAGGAAGAACGATCAACATGAGTGGAAGTTGGAGCAGCAGTCTGCCTCAACTTCGCAGGAGGTAGGACCAAGTTGACTGTCCCCATATCACCTTGTTCGCTGAAATCGGCAAGGGGAACTTTCCTTGTCCCATGAACTCTAACATCCCATGAGCAGTGAAGGAGCTCGGTGCCAAGAGCAAGGGAAAGTCTATGAGCTCGCAAGAGCTCCTCGTTAAACTTTGAGTCATTCTGTAGATTGTCATAGACGACAAACTTCTCCAACACCTCGATCTCCCTCGTGCTCAACTCCAACCTCTCCTTTCCTGCTCCATCTACAAAGAACATAGCAAAGGTTAGATTCAAAGCAAAATGAAAGACAACGAACGCTTGAACTCTCTCAGATCGCTCACCTGGACTCGGAATGAATGAAAAATTCTGAAGGAGACGTAAAGATGGGCAGGAAACATAAAACCAACGGGTCTTGTAGGGACCCACATTAGATTTCCTTCTGGCATCCCCATGAGGTAACACCCTCTTATAACTAGAAGGACGAGGTGAAAGATAACAAACCCCTTCCCGCTGTTTAGTGATCTTGATATTGTAAAGGTAACAGAGAACTCTAATGCTGAGAGGGGGGAGACCATTTTCAAGGTGGACCAACACTAAATAAGTCAGTGTGGAGTACACATTAGGGGTCAACTGAGCCAGGGTGAGCTTCAACTCATTCAGAAAATCAATTATATACCGTTGGATTGGAAACCTAAGACCCGCATTAAGGTGATGAACGTTTATGACAATAAATTGTGTGGGAGGATGAGCAGCATAGTTGCTGCGAGATGGCCCCCTGACATAGTAGCCTTTCGGGAAGAAGTATGTCTCAATGATTTCCCCCAATTCTTTAAACCTGACCTAGAAGGGTAACATTTGAAGGAAAAATTAGCTTCAACCCCCTCTGGCATGGGGCGAGCTGTAAACCCACTAGTAACTTTACCTCTCTGGGAGGTTGCACCCCCAACAACACGAAATGTTTCCTCACTTCCTTCAGACTTAATATCCTCACTAACTATTAGGTGGCGGCGGCGTCTATGGGGCTGAGACATCTACATAAGGAAAAAAGGAAAAAAGAATAATCAGGCTACTGAACACAAACCAGTCACTAGCGTAAAAGCAGTCCAACCTTGAGAAAGGTGGCTACCGCTCCAGGTCACCTGGACCCAAAAACGTAAATAAGGCTTCAGTTATAAAGCCAGAAAAACTTAAAAAACTAGTTAAAAACTCTACCTCCACCAGGAACCCTAAATACCTATCGACAGATAGAAAAACACAATCTGCACTCCAATTTTTTGTCAATAATAGACACACTTGAGGGGGCTTCAAAATCGAAGCCCAAAAACATAAGACCAGGGGTAGAAATTTACCTTGTCAGATAAAGAGGAAGTCTGAAGCATGGATGAAAATGGTGCCCAGTAACCTAAACTTGGCTCGACAGAACTGGAGAAACTAAAATAAGGTCGAAATGGGTAGAGAGCAGCGAATGGTTACAAAGTTTGTAGAGGGATGAAGAGGAAAGGTTTGGTCTTGGCATATTCTGAATGACAAGTGAAAAAAAGGGAAAGAGTCTCCCCAATCTTTATTATGAACAAGACTAACTATTAGATCCAGAAACTCTCTAAGTAACCCACGATCTGACAGACCAGTGTATATCAGCATTTAAAACCAAGATGCCATCCCTGGAGACGATAATCATTCTACTGTCTGTGGAAATCAAAGAGAAACATGTGAAACAAATGCATCAAGAAACCCTCCAGATCATAAAATTGTGAATAAATGAACTAACTTGCAGCTCTTATTCCCTCTCCAGTTCGGGGCACACCCGGTATGATATGCTAAGCCTCACGAGCTCTTTGATCTTCATCTTAGGCACACTTGGCACAAAGTGTTAAGCCTGTAGGCACACCTAATCACCTCATCTCCAGCTCGGGCACACCTGGTGCAATGTGCTAAGCCTCACGAACTCACTCCATCTCCAGCTTGGGCACACTTGGCATGATGCACTAAGCCTCATGAGCTTATTCCATCTTTAGCTCGGGCACATCTGGCGCGATGCGTTAAGCCTCATAAGCTCATTCCATCTTTAGCTCGGGCACACTTGATGCGATGCACAAAGCCTCATGAGCTCATTCCATCTTTAGTTCGGGCACACCTGGTGCGATGCACTAAGTCTTATGAGCTTATTCCATTTTTAGCTTGGGCACACCTGGTGCGATGCACTAAGCCTTATGAGCTCATTCCATCTTTAGCTCGAGCACACTTGATGCGATACGCTAAGCCTTACGAGTTCATTCCCTCTCTAGCTCGAGCACACTTGGCACGATGCGCTAAGCCTCATGAGCTCACTCCATCTCCAGCTCGAGCACACTTGGCGTGATGCGCTAAGCCTAACAAGCTCACTCGATCTTCATCTCGGGCACACCTGGTGCAAAGCGCTAAGCCCCCAAGCGCATTTAATCGCCTTATCTCCAGCTCAAGCACACCGGTGTGATGCACTTTGCCTCTCGAGCTTATCTCATCTTCGCCTCAAACGTAACTAGTCACTCTTAGCGAGCTCATTCTAGTCTGGGCACACCTAATCGCCTCTATGACCTCATGCTAGTATGTGCGCACTCAACTGCCCACTGCGTACACGACCACACTTCAGCTTAAGCTCATAACTTGCAAACCTACTTTGACCAAGGTGTAGTATACACCGTCAAGTCATATTAGCGATTACTTACAGCTTTCTTGTGAGCTAAAAATTCACTAATGACTAGATCATTTTAGTGCTTAAGTCTATAACCAGACAGGGTGGATTGATTTTGTCCATTAAATATTAAACTCGATGTTTGATTAAGCATGGCAAACAGAAACCAGTCCATAAAAAGAGCTCAAAAAATAATTTTCTGCAACACATGACAACTAGTTGCATGCTCAAAGTGTCAAGAAAAAAGGCAATATCTATTACAAAACCTCTTTTAATGAGGTAAGTCTATATAGGGAAATTCTAAGTATAAAGACCGGGATAAACTTACAACTATAATAAGTAGGAGGAATTATCCTTTTAGAAGTCATGGCCTAAGAGTAGGCCACACAGTTCCAGCTTCTCTTTCTTATCTTCCTCTAAAGTTAAGAGCTCGTCCCTCAACTTCTTGACTCCTGGATGCTTGGGGGAACCAATCAGAATGTCTCACCATGCATAGAGACCAGAGAGCATCGGTGAAGAGCTACCTTAATCAATAAGAAGCGATGGAGGAAGGTAACAAAACTTCCTGGGATCCTCAAAGAGGAACCGCCCTCAGAAGCTTCCCATAATAAAACTTCCTAAAATCCTCAGAGAAGAACTCTCACAGTAGATTGAACATGCTTGATGTCCTCAATAAAAGGCTCATTAGGGACACTCACTAGGCCGCTCTGCGAAAGAAAATTTTTTTTCATGCCTTATATAGACTGACTTGACCTTTCTAAAGAATCCAGAAGATCTCCAGATGTTTTTAATCAAATGGCCCGAAAGAAAAATCGAGTCACCTCTCCGATAGCTATAAAATAGACTGAGGCCTGACATGACTATTTGACAGGTTACAAACAAAGACTCTGACTAAATAGCATTTTAGGCAAAGAACTTGACAACACCGCAAGCCATGGACGGAGGGCCTCCACCTGAAGGGTGCACAACTAATTCCTAGCTCTTAGAGTGAACTGAGAGTTGGGGGGCTGATGTTATGAGCATTTTTAGACTAGACAGAATGGACTGGCAGAGGCCCAAAGAATCAGGTCAAGAGGTGAGAAGACTTGACCCAACTCAAAACGAGCTCGCTAAAGCCAGATAGTAGGTCGCATAGTGCGAGCTCACAACTTCCAAATCGAACAAGGCTACAGCAAGCTCCTCTCGGCATGATTGGGAATAGCTAATGTCTGACAGACAATCTAAACACTCTACTAACTTGCAAATCAATCTCCAAAGTTTGACAATGATTTGTCCCATATTTATTGCTTAACGTCTAGTATTTAATGCTTAGTATAGATGTAATCATAGTTTTACAATGATAAATTATGTCTTGTAACCCTCCTGGCTTCTATAAATAAGGAGGGAGAGCCATTGCATAGATATAATGAGATATATGTAGAAACTTTGCTGAAATAGCCATAGACATATGTACTATTGCCTTGTATAACAAAATAATTGCTCAAAGTCAGTATAATCACCATGGACATAGGGGTCATCTTGACTTTAATGGAACCTTGATGAAACTCTTCGTGTTCTCTCTTCTCTTCCTTCGGATCTCTTGCCACTTTCTTACATTTCATACATTCTTAACAGTAGTTTGGTTCTCAGAATCCTTCGTTGATCGATTATTAAAATCGATCGTCAACACAGTCAAAGTCCATGAATCGATTCAAGACTGTAAGATAATAAAGTTTTCTTCTATAGCTAAATCGATTCCCAGATTGTTTTCATGTCTTCTAAATATACGCATTATTATATGCATTTCTTGAGTTTTAATTGTTTTGAAAGCTTTCATTTTGGTGTGTTATAAGTTAAATATGTAATTTGATTGTGTGACTACTTTCATGATGTTTTGATGATGTTAACTTATACATTATAAGCCTTTAGCTTATTAGTTGATCTCATGGTACATAAATTTTATACTTTTATTACATGGCCATATATTTATTAAATGGACAACCAATTTAACAATGAATTCTCTATGGACAAAAGTGTGGATAATATATACAATGATGAATATCATGTAAAATAAATAAATAATTTTGAAGTAACAACTAAAGATAATTTTTTTACTCAAATGAAGCTGGATTGGAAAAGGTGTCAGTTGTTTTGTGTGTTATAAGTTATCTGTTATATTGTGCATGCGTTACATTTAGTATAATTGCTTTCACATAATATCCATAAATCAATTGGTGATGGGAGGGCAAGAAGAACTTGAATGCGGTAAGAATTGATGCAACAACTACTACATTCAGAAAATAGTCATGATGTCATACGTATAGGCCCCAATGCATTTCTTCACTTGTGTGAGAAATTATGAGGCACTGGTATAATAAAGAATTCCGTTAAGGCTACAGTGGAAGAGTAAATAGGGAGATTTCTTCATATCTTAGCCAACAATGTCAAACAACAAATCATATCTTTTTTCTTCCATCATTCTAGAAAGACAATTAACTGGCATTTTCGTAGCATCTTGTGAGCTGTTATTTCACTTAAGAAGGAATTTTTGTTGTAACCTTCCTGATCCCACATCCCATCACAAATACTTCATAATAGTAGATACCACCCTTACTTTTCAATGAGCTCCTTATTCAACTATATTTGGAAGCTAATGTTATGTACACATTAACATCTAAGTTTTTTGGCCTGGGATTGCATTGGAGCTGTGGATGGAACGCATATTCGTGTGAAGGTACCCAAAGAATCTGTTGCTCAATTCAAGGGAAGAAAATAATGGCCCACCCAAAACGTCTTAGCGGCTTGTGACTTTGGTATGAATTTCACATATGTTCTTGCTGGTTAGGAAAGAACTACACCCGATTCGAAGGTGCTAAAGAATGCATTGAATGGGGAAGATAAGTTAAAACTTATCGGGGGTCAATTTTGAAACTTGCGTGCATTCTGTATTATTTTTTTCACATGTTCACATGAAAATCTTGTGTATACATGTAGGAAAATTTTATCTTGGGGATAATGAATTTCAGTTGAAAAGTGGTTTACTTACACTGTACAGAAGTGTTTGCTATCATCTAAAGGAGTATTCCAATTATGCACCACACAATGCAAGAAAACTATTTAACCTTCGCCATGCTTCATTGTGTAATGTTATTGAAAGGGCATTTAGAGTATTGAAGAAGAGATTTCTAATAATAGCTAGTGGAACTGAACCACATTATTCCTTCAAACTATGACCAAAATTGTCATAGTCAGTTGTCTACTTTATAATTTTTTAATGAGAGAGAATCCTGATAAGAAATTACTCGATGAAGTTTATAGAGAATTGTAGCAATCTTTAAAACCTGCTGTGGATGACCATGTTATACAAAATAAAAATGAGGACTATAAGGTAGGTGTACTATTGAGAGACAACATAGCAACCCATATATGGGTTGATTATGAACAATACTCATGAGCACAAACATTGCATTAGTTGTAATTTTTTCCATATTATGTGACTTTGTATGACTTTTATGATATGACACCTTTCTTAGTTAAATGTTTATTTAATGTGTTCTTCTCAGAAAACTGTTGATGTTATGTTTAATCATGTTACTTTAAAGAATTAATGCTTGTTGCTATGTAAAATACAAGATGTCGAAAACAAATAGAGTAACATCTGAAGCTGGAAAATTAACAAAGGAGACTTTGAGATGGACTAAAGAAATAGACACTTGTTTAGTTGATTCCATACTAGAGCAGTGTGCAAAAGGAAATTTCATTGATGGGCAATTGTCTGCAACAGGGTACAAAGAGGTAGTGAACACTATACGAACTATATTTGGCCTAAGTATTAGAAAACAACATATCAAGAATCGACTGAAGATATTGAAAGATCATTTTGGGAAGTGTTATGATCTTTTCAATGCTTGGAATGGAATTGCTTAGAATCTGATCACCCAACTATTTGATGTAGAGCCATATGTTTGGAAAGAGATATGTGAGGTTATTTGTTCTCATATATATAACATATAGTATTGTGTTTAAGAAAATCTGAATTGTGCAAATAGTAATGATTCTATTGCAATCTAACTTACTATATGGGCCAAGCTTAAAGTTGCGAGGTGGATGTGAACAAAAGTTCAGCACTATGACAAGCTCTACAATCTATATATTACAGATAGAGCAACTGGTAGACTTGTTCAAAGTACAGATGACATGATTAATTAATGGGAGAGGGAAGGAATCAACCTTAATGACTTTGTTGAAGGCAACTACCTGCATGAAACTAATTTAAACATGGGTAATGATACCATTTCAGCTAGAAACATGGATGTTTTCAGTCCCACCAGTGGTCACTTCAATCACACTCATGGAACTTCTTCCTTGAAAGGTTTTAAGCGCAAAGCACCTATGGCTGACATGCTTGAAACTCACATAGATAAAATGACTATGAGAATAAAAAATCTAACCGATATGCTCAAAGAGGCGAATTATTCTTACGATAGATCCATTGTAGTGCTTGAAAGATAAGTAATAGTTGCTAAAAGATAGACTGAAATTGCACAGAGGGGCCTCATCGTTCTTGAGCAGAGCAGACCTCGTTCTTATAGTGAGGAAGATGTGTGGCCTAAATTGGATGGATTGAACATAATGCCGAAAATTCAGATGAAGTGTTATCGATTTATTGTCGAGATGAGAGAGCGAAACGTCAGTTCTTTGGAGTTTCGTGCTTCATTCGGGCTGAGACATTATATCAATTAATGACAGAAGCTGATTGTCTTTGAAAACACTTCAAGCCGGATGGTAGACTTCTTTAACCCTTTGTGCATGGGCAAGGTCACTGGCTAAACAGGGTTGTTAATTGATTTGTTTCAGTAGCTATGATTTTCATCTTTATTATTATTATTTTTTTGGATTCTTGGACTGAAATGTAGATATAACTATGGATTTTTTTTGTAATCTTTGCACATTTGAACCATACATCTTCTATGAGATTCTTCTATACATCGACTTCTTTGGATTTGCATATACTTTTGTTACATCTACTTTTGATCCATACATAATGTAATTTTTCAAAACAGAGCTATAAGAATTGATTCATAAATCAATTTATAAGTATCGATTCATAACCGATTAGCAACTTATGAATCGATTCACGAAAATTGCTAACTTTCAATGAAGAAATTTTCCAACACAGGCCTTTAGGAATCAAATTATAAACAGTTAGTAACTACATGAATCGATTCGAAAATTGATTTAAATCTAGTATCACGATATGAATTGACTATTTGTTTGATTCACAAAAAATTGCTGACCTTCAATGAAAAATGTTTTTCCTAAACAGACTTGTTACTAATTGATTCACATAGGAATCGATTCGTGAATTGATTTGTAATAAATGTTTTCTTTCCCTTTTTCTCTCATCTTATTTTTTATCTAAGCAATCAACAAAACTCTATTTTCTCATTTTCTTTTTTTTTTTCATTTTCTTTCCTCAATTTTATTTTACTCTATATGTGTCACCAGTGTCAAACCGTATAAGAGTGTGTTTGGTATCAGTTATATTTTTTTATTCCTGGGAAAGTAAGGTGGGAATAAAAGTTTCTCATGTTTGATACAAGAGA
>JANHAO010003428.1:0-26214 GCA_026873985.1 Saraca asoca
AAAAATAATAATTATAATATATATTTACAAATAAGTATAATATTTTTTAATATTTATAAATATATCTCTATATTTTTATTATTTATACATATCTTTCACGTGTCGATATTCTACATTTTTTGAAAATATCATATTCTTGTATCTATATTCACATTTTTCCATATCCATATATCACATATCAGTGTGTTCGTGTAATATAGCATATAGTTCATAAAACATCTTTGTATTTAAAAAATTTTAGACCATAAAGTGAAGACACCTTTCGGGATCAGGGGTTGTGGCCCTGAGAGAAAGCATACTAAGATGGAAGGGAAACATCTCCAACAGTTTGTTAACGAACTTGTCCATTCAATTTCTAAAAGATTTCACTGCCTCTGCTTTTTCTTCAATCCAAAATTTGACCCATCAATCTTTATCAATCGTCAATTGTGGGACAAGACCTCTTGTGGTTAATATCTCCGGAAAATTATACAGACTAAACCAAATATAAATTTAAAAACACTTAATTATTGTGAATAAAAATTATTTTCATTAATGGTTTTCGCTCACTGAAAACTTAATAATGATTATTTATAGCTAAAAATTTGTGTAGATAAAGTCTATAATAAATTTTATGTTGGTTACGGACAGGCATAACCAATTTTTTTTTTTATGTTAATGAGTACAACGTTAAGGATTTTTTGTTTCTGGACAAAGATTCCCCTACCACATCTTGGCACTGGCTTATAAGTAGATGTTATCATTGCAATTGATTTTATTATATGACCAAAATAACAACGGCTCAAGACCTATAAAATAATTAACAACATAATGAATTAATAATATTCTAAAATAGTTATTTTTTTTATTTTTTTCAAATTTAAGTGACAATGTCCTGCTTCTATCGCTACTATGATTTTGAATAAAAAAAAATGTTGGTAATAAAATTTTGAGATTTATAAAAATCTCGTAATTGTAAATGACTGACTTTGAATTATTACCGCCTATGCCAATAGTATTGTTATTCAAACATGAAAACCCAAAAAACCTCCCTTTTTTTTTAACCCTTTGTAAAAGGTTTAACAAACAAAAATAATATTGAGTTTCACCATCAAATTTCACAACTGTGAAAATCATATGAATTTTAGAGAACATGAACAAAGACAAGAGTCAGCGGGAATCACGACTTCCAAAAATCTTAATATCTTTATATGCGTGAAGTAATTTTAAAATTATTCTTTAAAAAAATTTAAAGATTACATATATTTTATAAAATTTTGATATTTGACTTCTCTGAATTAAAATTACTGATTTCGTTATCTTTAAAGTACATATCTCTGTTATTATAAATCTGTGATTTTAAATAAAAATTTTAAGTAACCAAAATCTAATCATGTTATTTATATAAAAACAATTGTAAGTATATCATTATTTTTTATTATATAATTATCTAACGTTCTCTTAATAAATGAATAGGGCATCGTCCCTTGTTCTTTCTGCAAACCGTGCTCAATTTAAGATACAACAAGAGAGAAAAAGATAATATTATGATTGTGTGATTTATTCAGAACAAACACTAGACAGCTGATGGCTTCTATTGACTTAAAGTTGTAATCATGTCATATATTATATTGTATATTAGCTAACGGCTTGGTGCCTTTAATTTAGCCTTCTCACTTTTCGGATACCCCCCTCAGGGCAATGTATAAGCTGCAAAAATTAGCAAATAATGTGAGAAGTGAACTAAGTAAGTCATAAAAAAGCGCCAGAGAAAATAAGAAAAAAAATTGACTTGTCGAAAATCAAATTTAGACAAACTGGATCACGTCACGAATTTGATTTAAATTAACCTGATTTATTTAATAAATCATCCGATGAAAGAAAAAGTTTGTTGAAGCCCAAAGTTATGCAGATTAAATATTATACAAGTACCCCAAATATTAAAGCAAACAACAAATAGTCCCATTTATTATGTCATAAAAAAGCATATATTTAGGGATGATAATGAGTTAGGTTTAGATAGACATAATCTAACCTAGATCCAATTAAGACCCGTTACTCTAAATCTGCTAGAAATTCATATTTATTAAGGATCCGATAAGATTTGATTTAAAAATTTGATAAGGATTTATTTTAAACTTGTTTAAAATTAGAAAAATATAATTATGAATTTTTTAATTAAAAATAAAATAATTATTTTATCAATAATAATTAATTTGTCATAAAGCATCTTATTTAAATGGATTTAATGTAATATCAAAAGTCAACACTCGTTACATATTTAATTGTTAGATTTAAATCTAAACTATTAAGTAATAAATTTAATTTGGATATGATTCATTTAAGTCTGGATTTTTTTGCCATCCCGCCTAAAAATTGACAATAATCTCACAATTGTGAGGACCATAGTCCCATGTACAACAATATTTGAATTTAATATAGTATATTTCGTAATTTAGTTGGAAATTCTTTGCCTATTTAAAAATTTTAGTTTTAATTCAGTTATTGATTTTATTTACTTAAATTCTGTTAAAATGTATGATGAGTAAAACTTAGTGAATTAAATTAATATGAGAAGCACTTTGGTAGAAAGAATTACACTTACGTCCACACTTGTAACCAATGGGACGATCAAGGTTGCAGCGCTTGGGGATGGTGATGGCAACCTCAGGATTGATTCCAGCACTTTTGGCTGTGTTAGAAAGCATGGCAGCACACAGGCAATCTGGGTTCTGTCCAATATTCTTAACCTGAGCACAACAACTCTCTGAGACCTTAGCATTCGCATCTTGTGCTGCTGGGATACAAGGAGCAAGCTTTAAAGCCTCAACATCAGGAGTAGAGCTTCCACATTCACCTGCACTCTCTACTTCGGCAATGCTAATTAAGACTAGGAAGCCAATGAGGGACAGGAACTTGGTGGCTGCCTCCATTTTCTAAAAAGCTTCTTCTCTTTCTAATTGTGTATTAGTTTTTTTAACTTCTCTAATGCAAAATGTTGTGCCTCTCCATGGGTTTTTATTATGTGACAAAATGAATGGATATTCATGAATTCACCTATCTTTGACTCTATCCAAATATATATATATATATATATATATATATAATGTTTATTGAGTCAAATAGATAGATGAGATATTAATCCATTAATAAAAAGGTATTAAAAATCTATCTATGGATATTTATTATCCATTGATTTTAATTTTTATTTAAAAATTAAAATAAATATTTTTAAAATAAAAATATTATATTAAATTAAATAAAAATAAAGTTAAAATCAGAAATCCTTAAATCCTAACATGACACATGGATAGATTTAGCAATTGTGACTCATATACATGCACTCATCCATATTCATCTTTGTTATGATCCATCAATATTAACTTTTGAAAAAATGTAGGTTGACTCATTATTGATATTATCAAATAAAAGTCCTATTGGATCAAATCATAGATAATCTTTAATCCATTTATATTTATATTTAACATTTTAATAATCCATTTATATTTATATTTAGCATTTTAATAAGGTAAAAAAATGATATCTTTAATATCTTTTGTAGGATAAAAGAGATGCTATATTTAGCATTTTAATCTTTATAAAAATGCTTGCAGTTGAAGCTTTTACAAGAGCCAATTGATATATTTTTTTTATGTAATATATTCAACTTTAGTTTTTTCTTTTTAAATATTAATGACTAGTTATTTGTTTCAGCAAAATTTCAATTTTTTTTACAATAGTGCCAATTTTGAATAAAGTATACTTTTTGTTGTTTTAGATATTTTAAGTTTTAAAGAATGCCAATTTTGGATCACATTTAGTTAGTTTTCATTCTTTTATATATATATATATATATATTGTATGTGTAATAAGTAGAAAAACTTTGAGGAAAAAGGGGAAATATAACAATAAAAAATATTTTATTCTTAATTTATTAATGCTTTCAATTTTGTAACATAGATAAAAAATGTGTACTTACATGACTAAGTAACAAAGATAAACTAAAATTTAAGATAGGAGTTAAAATATAATTTAAAAGTTTAATAGTAAGAAATTATTTTTTAATGGTGGTAGTAAAATATAAATGTAATGATAAGAATAATAATAACAATAAAAATGATGGAATAAAATAACATAAAATAATTATAGTTAAATGGATAAATAAATAGTTTGGGTTTGGCCCTCTATGAATTAGTCATAGGTCAATCCATAACTCATAAAATTTTAATTGGGTTATAAATAGATAAATGAGTCATTATCAATCCATTCATCAGTGATCTAATCTAAATCTATTCAAACCATCCATTTAACACTCTTGGTATTTTATAGCACAATATACTCTTAAAAAGGTGCATGGTTTAGTCACCCACTTTGGGGTTAATGGGGCTTGCATTGAGACATTGTAACAACTCCTTTGAGTTATGCTCATAGGATTCAAATACGAATCCAAAAAGGTGATTCATTGACCGCTGGTTTAGTCCTCAAGGGTGGATCGATTGATCGATTGGGTCTTAATAGGCTATTGATTGATTAGTATTAGGTCAAATAAAATCTAACATATGAAATTCAAAATTTCAGAATCTTAGTGCAATCAAGTTGTTGCCTAGAGTTGAAAACTTGTTGAAAAGAAGTCTTATCACCCCCTCGATTCAAAACCCGAATATAAAGTAAAACGATTAAATCAAATGCATATTCAATTCTTTTTTTATCTCATTTCCATGTTTTATCAAGGAATTAATCGATTATTTCTTTTAGATTGGTATAATTACAACTATGCATATAGGTCTAGGACCAAAAGCCAAGATCAATGCTAAAGATATGGTCATGCGTTGTAAGTTCCACAGATTCCATTTGATCAGGTGAGTGAGAATTCTACTCTCTAACTCCCTTTTCATCTAAAGTATATTATTTTGAAATTACCCAAGTGTTTTTGATGTGTTGGGTATTAGGGAATTAGGCCAAAGAAATAAAGATAAGACTTATGTAATAAATTGATTTTAGATTTGCAGTTGTCATGTATTCAGATTAAGTCAGGAATAAACTTGGAATGTGAATGCATATGTATTCAAGTATAAGATCAAATTTACATGGGAAATGTAGATACATGATAGAGAATTAGGAAATACTTTTCTACATGATTACATGGATATTTGATTGAATGCTAGTATGTAGTGGGACAAGAAATGAGAAATTAATATTGAATCCAAGTTGTGGATAATATTTGGAATCCCAACTTTATATAAGCATATGAGCATAAAATATTTAGATTATATGAATTTCATGGATTTTAATATAAATTAGTTTTATGTTTTTAAATTTAATTTTCTTCAAATTTCTATTTCACAAGTTTTTGAAAGATTTTATTTATAGAAAATATTTATTAGAAATATTTTTACATAAATTTATTTTACATTACAAAGTTTTCTTTAGTTTAATTGAGTTTATTTAATTTATTTTAATAAAATTATTTATGAAATCTATTATTTTTTAAAAATAAAATTTGTTATTTTATTTTCACAAATTTATATTCTCCTAAGTTTTGAACATGTATTTTGATTTTAAGGGATAAAAGTTTCTCTTAATGAAAATATATTCTTATGAATATTCTCATCCCATAAGCATGTAATATGCATTAGAAGAAATAGGATAAATTAGAAATGTACGAAGGTGCAGTTGTCTAATAGACAAGCATAGTAAAGGAATTCCATAGTAGATATGAAATAAAGAAATGTTATAAAGATATTTATGTTTGAGAATAGACATATAAAAGTGAGAACTATAGTAGGAGATGTATATTCATGAATCTCATTACGTAATGCAACAGGAGGTCTGTGATCAGGTGTAAAAAGGCACAAATTTAGACGAAATGTCATGTATTGTCTTAAGGGACAAATTAATTTTCAATTTTATGTTTCTCATGTTACAAATTATTGGCAAGCATCGCTCTTTTAGTAGTCACCAACATTAGTATAGTTTTGTTTGTTGATCTTAAAAGGTTAATGGCATGATAAAACATTCGTAAGATAAATTTTTATGATTTAAGTTTGTGAGTATAATAGGATAGCAGGATTAGTATCAATAAAATTTAAATCAATTAGTAAGATTTAGAATAGTTAGTAAGGATAAGATATTAGCTACATGAATATTGGAGATGGATGCATTATTTGAATTGTAGTTATATTTACATATATATATATACATATTATATGAATTATATGAACTTATTTGATCAAAATGTTTTCAATTCAAAGATGAATTACTTATTTCTACCCATTGAATAATCGTACTCATCCAATTCATTAATATTTTTTAGGTTAATAAATTTCTACAAATGATCTTAGTTAAGAGATACTTCATTGTTATATATGGCTGAAATTAGGTACATAATTACCTTAAGATACTTACGTGATTATTGTTCATCCAATTATATCCTAGTTATAGATTATGCTTTTCAAAAATAAATTTTATTGCTCTAAGGAAATTAGAAATCATTTTTTAATATGATTTTTAATAAAATTTCATATCATAAGTTTCAGATAAAAGACACTAAAAATCATATTTTATGTATTATTTACAAGTTTTCAAATTACGAAAAGATTTTTAGTAAGGGATTACTCATAAATTCGTGGGACACTATCAAATGATTTATGTCAATCACAACCTTAAAATTTTAGAACATGACAAACACAAGTTGAGTTTCTTGTTGCACCACTTGGCTCTAGAAAATTAGACTAAAACACAATATGGTTCCTTTGTGTCAGATTATGGCGTATGCATTGAAAAACGATATATCCACATTACACATCTTCTAACCGTCTAGTAAATTTTACAACGAGACTTACTTGCAAATGTGAAGAAGTGTAAATTGTGGATAGAAATATAGCACTATTCATGTGTATTTGTTAAAATAATTTTTTCAATGTGTCAATTATTTATATGTACATGAATGTAGTAGCGTCTAAGTTATACTTTTGTAAGAGGTAAGTATATGGAAACCCAAAACCCTTTTTTTTTCTTTTACAAATGAAACTCTTTGTAAAAGGTTTAACAAACAAAAATAATTGAGTTTTATTACCACATTCACAGTAATGAAAGCCATATGAATTCTAGAATATATGTTTTATAAAATTTTAATACATAATTTTTTAAAACTACAATACTGGTTTTTTTGTAAATCGTATTGAAAATAATCTAAATTAGATTTTGAAAAAAAAATGATAAAGGCCAAAGTCTTAAATTGTGAAAACTGAAGCTTCAACTATAATAAGATAAGGTTAGAATTTGAGATAAGTCTGAAGTCTTTATTTTTGAAATGCAATAGATAAATTTTAGTGAAAATAAGATTGATATTTGGGATAAACTATAAGCATTTATTTTTGAAATGCAACGGATAAAATTTAGTGAAGATAATATTGATTTGTTAGGATAAAATTGAAGATTTTTCTTCTTATCTTATTAGTTTAGTTTTGCCTATAAATATAACTTATTTTAGATTTTGTAAGGTAATAAAAAAAAGTGAGGAAAAGAAATAAACTAACAAACTTGTGAGTTAGATAGAGTTTCTTTATATATTGAATAAAAGTTATGATTAAAAAATTTATCTTTTCTCGTATTATTCTTTAGAAATATTCTTCTTTTATTTTATTCTTTTGGTTTTCAGTTTCAACATCTAATATCAGAGCTCGATTGTGAAATGACGTCAAATTCAATCTAACTACAACTTCCTAAATTGAATGGCAAAAACTATGACAATTGAATTGTCTAGTTGAGAATATTCTTTAAATCCCAGGATTTGTGGAATTTGGTAGAGACTGGCTATACCGAAGTACAAAACCAAAAGGAGTTTGATGCACCGAAGAAAGATACGAAAGATGCACTGGTGGAGACTTGAAAGAAAGATAAAAAGGCATTATATGCAATTTTTCAAGCCATTGAGGAACCAATATTTGGAAAATTATCATGTGCGAATATAGCAAAATAGGTGTGAGATATTTTACAAAAATCCTACAAAGGTGATGATTGTGTTAGATGAGTGCAGCTACAAACACTACAAGGCGATTTTGAGTCATTACGCATGAACGACTCATAGTCAATCTTAGCCTTCTTTGACTGAGTTCAATTCATAGTCAACCAATTGAGAGTTAACGGTGAAGAAATTCCAGACACTAGAAATATAGAAAAGATCTTGTGATCTTTGACTATAAAATTTGATTATGTTGTTGCAATAACCGAAGAATCACAGGATACATTAACCATGTCAATGGAGAGGTTGATGGGTTCATTAAGTTCACACGAGCAATGGATGAATTAGAAACTATTGACAATAAAATTTGGTAAGCCCAAATCTCAGTCAACCAGAATAGTTCTTGTATCCCCAAACTACAATCTGGTTATGAAAATTCAGAAAAACATCAAAAGCAAGAAGAAGGAATAATAAGATGAACACCAGATATTTTAACATGGTTTGGCTAAAATCCTTTATCTGGATTCTTATGTCCACAGATGATTTTATTTTTGTGATGAAAGTTTAGTAGAGTTATAGTATGTATTCCAAAGGATCCCCTATTGTATCTGTTTCTCTCTCTTTTATAGAGGTTGAGAGGTTACAAATATAATTTAATAAATTATAAATCTGTTACATTAAGTAACAAATGTATTTGACAAGTAGGACTCTTGCAAGTCAGCTTTTATAGGCTGCTTTCTGTGAGTAGGCCCTGTAAGCTACTTTTTATAGATTGGCCCCATAAGTTAGGTGAATGAGAGGGTGTCTGCTTCAGGTTCACCCGTGACGAGCTTCTAGTTAGGTGAGATGCTACATGTCATGAGTTGGGACTCCTGTTCTGGGGTCGTTGCTGACCTTTGACCAGTGACATCAAGCTTGTATAATTCAAACTCACGCATCGCAATCTGGTGGCCAAGTGAGTTAGGGCTTATATCTAGTGAATTGGGGCTACTGCTTTGGCTTCACTTTATGCTCTAAGCTTGCAGCTGGCAATCTAGTCCCCTTGAGTGATTTTAACCTTGGATAGGTCAGGCTTATCTCATTTAGACTTATCTGCTATTGAGCTTTTGACAGTCCACTTTGCATAGTACTGAAAAACACCCACAACATGAGCCCCTAACTCTCAATCTGTTTTGCGGGTTAGGAGTTGTAGTTTATTGGCAAAGTCTTTATTTATGGTTTGTTGTGTAGTCAAAGTCTTTGTGTTTAGTTTGTCATTTCATTTGCACTCGGCCATACCTCCTATTGTTTGTGTTAGCCTTATTTTCTTCTAGACCGTTCAATCAAGAACAGCTGGATATCCTTTGGATTCTTTGGTAAGGCTAGACTAGCTTATATAAGAAGTGAGAAACCTTTTTTCCTTCTGCATAGAATGACTTCATGGGTATCTTAGTTAAGGCCCCTATGTTTCTGATGGTCTAGTTTTTTGATGAGGCATGTATGGCTTGCTATATAGGAAGTCTTTATGGACAATTCTTCTTTGAGCATTTTGGGAGATCTTGCATAGATGTTGGATTATTTCCTCATAATTATGCCATAGAATTTAGCCTTTCCAGCCATGTTCTTTTGCTTCTTTTGAATTCTCAGTGCTAGGAATAAGACAGCAGAGAGGGAGCTTTTTAGCTGAAGAGGATGACAAGAAGGAGATTGAGGAGCTAGGGTGTTTGTCAATCCTCCAGCTAGTTGGAGTTCAGCTCTTAGAGGCTAGCCATCTTTTTAGAATGTGATAGCTGTAAGCTTATTTTAATTTGTACTTTGAATCTTCTAATGTAAATTTACGTCATTAACAAGGCTTTTAATGAATGAGCTTTCTTTATGATTCTTGAATGTTATGTTGGATGTTCTATATATCACAGATGATAATATAAATTCCTGCAAATCACAGCTAAGTAGGTCACATGAGAGCTGCGAGCAATAGGTCGTATGAGTTTGATTTTGCCAGTAATCTTATTGCTCAGGCAGGTAATGAGTTTATTTTAGCGCCTTTGTGCCTCATCAAGCTTATAGCTTCTGGTAGAAATGAGTTTATTTTAGCACCTCCGCACCTCAACAAGCTTATAGCTTTTGTTGGAATGAGTTTATTTCAGCACCTTTGTGCCTCAGCTAACGAGCTGGTAATGAATTTAGCACTTGAAGTGCCTCAGTTGAAAAACATGCAATGAATTTAGCACATGAGGTGCCTCAGTTGAGAAGATGGCAATGAATTTTGCATACAAGATGCCTCAGCTGAAAAGCTGGCAATGATATTGAGTTTGACTTTGTCAACACAGAATAACTTTCTTCTTATATAACATTTTGCTGAAGATTATTAGACAAAAAGATTTAAGGCACTTTTATTAACTTCTAAACAACATTATAGGGTTAAAATATGGTTCTAATTGAGGGCCCCTATTCTTGATCAGTGATTCGCTGGGGTTACTGAGGTTGTTGTTTGGAGGGTCGGACCATATAATCTTGCAAGCGACCTCTCTTGATGAGGTCCTTTATGGCATCCTTAAGTGCCCAGCATTCTGAGGTGTTATGCTTGACCTCGTTGTGATAGGCACAAAATGTATCATTGTTGTTCCTAAGTTTGCTAGGGGTCCATAGGGGCTTAGGCTTCCCGAAGTCTTCCCTACCTCTCTTTATTGTGAAAATCCTATCTTAAGTGTCAGATAGAATGCTATAGCTTTCATAGCGGCCTTGATGTTGAGGTCGTTAGGTCCTTGCCTTCTTCGCAAGCTGGACATTGGAGTCAGCCTTCTGACTATCCTTACCACTTTGATCATTGCTCCTCTTTTTGATACTACTCGCCTGATCAGATTTCTGGGGGCCAAAGGTTTCTTTCCACCTAATTTATTTGTAGCTCGATCATAAAATTCAACTAAATCTCTTACTGGTGACTTATATAGGTTTTTATACAATTTTCCATTTTTATAGAGTCTCACGAAGATCATTGTCAAGATATTTTTCTTCTGAGGGATTTTCTATGGAATTGGCCTTATGCCTGAACCTGGTGATGTAATCTTTCAATGATTTATGCTTATGCTAGAAGATCATTGTGAGGTGGCAAGGTGGCGAGAGCTACCTTTTCAAAGCTCGATATTAATTAGTGAATTTTTTCTGACACTCTTCCTAGCTATTAATGTTGCAAGTTGGGATACTTCTGAACCATACTCGAGGTACGTCTCCTAGTTTAGCTAGGAAGATGTGGCATTTAACCAAAGGATTGGTTGTATGAAGGTCTATCTGGACATTGAATGCATCCAGGTGGTTAAATGGGTTGCTATCCCCATCATATGGTTGTATTGCAGGAATTTTAAGTTTGTAAGGGAGGGGTTGTGTTTCAATCTCTTTGGAAAATGGTGTCCTTTCCTCATGATGTTCTCAATCATTTTAAACCTAGAGGCATTCCTCCAATTGGTTCACCTTCTGAAACAACTCTTCTACCATAGGGTCCCGTGCCCCCGATCATTGATTAGAAGATTGTTAGCTCTTTTTCTCTCCTTGGTCATAGGAGTAGCAACCTGAGGTATACCCCTGATTGATCTTGATCAAGCTTTCAGCTTCGTGTGAGCTCCTATGTCATTGACTCTCACGATTCTTATGTGTTTGGTGGGCTCCTAATTTCATTTGTTGATTGGTGGAGTGAGCTGAGTCAAAGTCCTGATGCATCTGTCTAGCTGACCTTTCATCCTAAGCTCTTTCACATAACTGCTAAAGTTATGTAGCAATCTCAGCCTATTTTTATGTGCCTAGGGTTTGTGCTTGTGTCAGCACTTTAACCACCTCTGCTAATTCTTTTACCATGTTCTCAAATGTTTGTTGAAGTTTGTGACTTGTCTGCACCTCATCAATTTCAGGAGCAGTAGCAAGCTGGTGATAAGTTTCAAAGCGCAAGCCGATGGTGATACCAGTAGCAGAAGCGTCTACTAGCTGATTAATCGGAATGTTTGAGCTTCTAGTGATTCTTCCTCTAACCATTGTAGTTAGGCAGAAAAGCAATCAGAAGGCATATGGGCCCTTCTTCTGGCACCAAAATGTTAACAGTGAAATTTGGTAAGCCCAAATCTCAGTTAACCAGAATAGTTCTTGTATCCCCAAATTGCAATATGGTTGTGGAAATGCAGGAAAATAGCAAAAACAAGAAGAAGGAAGAACAAGATGAACATAAGAGATTTTAATGTGGTTTGACTAAAATTGTTTGTTTGGATTCCTACATCCATGAATGATTTTATTTTTGTGACGAAAGTTTAGCAGAGTTACAGCATGTATTTCAAAGGATCCCCTATTGTATCTGTTCTTTCCCCTTTTATAGAGGCTGAGAGGTTACAAATATAATTTAATAAATTGTAAATTTTTTACATCAAGTAATAAATGTATTTGACAAGTAGGACTCTTGCAAGTCAGCTTCTGTAGGCTACTTTCTGTGAGTGGGCCCTGCAAGTTACTTTTTATAGATTAGTCTCACGAGTTAGGTTTGTGAGAGGGTGTCTACTTCAGGTTCACCCACGGCAAGCTTCTAGTTGGACGAGATGCTACGTCCTATAAACAGGGACTCCTATCTTGGGTTCATTGCTGATCTTTGACCAGTGACATCGAGTTTGTATGATTTGAACTCGCTTATGGTGATTTAGTGGCCAAGTGAGTTGGGGCTCATCTCTAGCGAACTGGGGCTACTGCTTTGGCCTCGCTCTGTGCTTTAAGCTCACAACTGGTGATCTGATCCCCTTGAGCGATCTTAACCTTGGATAGGTTGGGCCTTTTTCTTTCGGACCCATTTGCTGTTGGGCTTTTGCTAATCCATTTTGCATAGTACTAGAAAACACCCACAGCAAAAAGCCATAACCTTAAGTCTTAAGCAAGCTTTGCAAAGCATGACAGATCTCCAAAATCACAAAAGCCACCATGATGGTCTAGGTTATGGTGGATAAGGATGAGTATAAAGATGTGGAAGAGGTGGATATTCTAATTCCACTAATAAAGAAAAATCAAGTAACAACAATTTTCAAAAACATCGAGGAGGTCATAACGGAGCAAATAACAAATCTAATGTTCAATATTTTAGATGCAAAACATATGGATATTATTGAAATGAGTGTTATACTAAGATACTAGATGAGTCTGTAGAGCATGCAAATACCACAAATATGAAAGAGAACCTAGTGCTTGCGTGCAAATCAAATAAGCTAGATATAGAGTATACAGAGACATGATATCTTGATACTAGGAGTAGTAATCACATGTGTGGAAGAAAGGAGCTTTTCTCATATCTGGATGAATTTGTATGTGGAGAAGTAAATTTCAAGAATAAATCCAAAATTATTATTATGGGTAGAGGTGATATCAGCATTAAATCCAAAGACAGTATAAACGTTATTATTATTGATGTTTATTTTGTGCCAGGACTTTATTAAAACTTATTGAGTATTGGCTAACTTTTTGAAAAAGGACATAGAATTGATATCCAGAATGGAATTTGCACAATCAAAGGCAAAAATGACAAAATGATTACAACAGTGCAGATGAGAAAGAATTGCTTGTTTCTTCTCACTTTGCAAATAGGAATATCGATGAATTTTTCAACGATTTTGAAAGATGAAGAATGATTGTGGCATCTTCAGTGTGGTTATCTAAACTTCTGTGAGCTAAAACTATTGGCTCAGAAAAGGATGGTAACAGGCTTACTGGTAATTAAAGCTTTTGATTGATATTGTGTAGAGTGTATTCTTGGAAAACAATACAAAGACTCATTTTTAATTGGAAAAGCTAGAAGGGCCAGGCAACCTTTGGAGTTAGTACACACGAACATCTGTGGCCCAATTGAGGTAGAATCACTTGGACATGAAAGTTATATTTTAATATTTGTGGATGATTTTGCCATAAAGATTTGGGTATATTTTCTTAAAGAAAAATTAGAGGCCTTTAAGAAATTTAAAGAATTTAAGACTTTTGTAAAAAAAATAAAATGGCTGTTATGTAAAACCTTGAGACTTGATAGAGGAGGAGAGTTCACTTCAAATGGTTTTTCAAATTTATGCAAAAACCAAGGGATCTAACATTAGTTGACAACCAGTTATACACCTCAGTAGAATGGCATAGCTGAAAGAAAAAATAGAACAATTTTTGAAATGGCCAGGAATTTATTGAAAGCTAAAACTCTGCCAAAGCCTTTTTGGGCAGAAGCTATTGCTTGTGATGTATTTTTATTAAACAGGTGTCCCATAAAAAATATTCTTGGAAGAACCCTAGAAGAAGCTCAGAGTGGTAACAAGCCAGAAGTCTCTTTCTTGCCTGTATTTGGGTGTCTTGCATATCCACATATTCTGGATAAGCGAAGAAAGAAATTGGATGATAAAAGCCAAAAGTGTATTTTAATTGGCTATAGTGAAGTGATCAAGGGTTACAAATTATACAATCCTGTAACAAAAGAAGTGATTGTGAGTAGAGATGTCCTATTCATTGAAAATGAAGTATGAGCATGGAATCAAAGAGATGAATAACAAAAAGGTGTTATTATAGAAGATGAACCAAAATTAATGGAAATAAAGAGATCTTCACTTGATAGTTCATTCTTAAGAAACTTTTTTCCACCAATAGTAGTTCCAGAGACATCAAAGCATCCTCAACAAATACAAGTGATGTCAACTCATTTACAAGACTATATGGTTACATATGATAAAGATCATAAAGATATATCCACCAATGAAACTATTGTGAACTTTTGCTTATTTGCAGAATGTGACCCAGTTTCCTATGAAGATAGAATAATTGATAAATGATGGATTCAAGCAATGTATGATGAGATTCATTCAATAAAGAAAAATGACACATGGGAGCTAACTACTTTACCACTAGGAAGAAGCTTATTAGAGTCAAATGAGTGTACAAGACAAAATACAAGCCTGATGATCAAGTGGATCGCTTGAAGGCAAGACTGGTTGTAAAAGGCTACAAACAGAAGCTTGAAAATGACTACTTTGAAGTATTTGTACCAGTTGTCAAAATGGATTCTATTCAAATGATTGCAGCAGTTGCAGCTTAAAATCGATGGAAAATTCATCAGATGGATGAGAAATTAGCATTTCTAAATGGCTTCCTTGATGAGAAAGTCTATGTTAAGCAATCACCTGGTTACATGAAGAAAGGACATAAGAAACAAGTTTACAAATTGAAGAAGGCACTGTATGGGTTGAAACAAGCATCTTGTGCTTGGTATAGCTAGATTGATGCATACTTGTTATAGCAAGATTTCTAGAAATGTCCTTATAAGCATACCCTATATATCAAGTTAAAACCTAACAATGATCTCATTATTGTTTATATTTATGTTGATGGCTTGATATTTACAGGAAATTGCAAGGAGATGTTTGATAAATTCAATGAGGCAATGACCAACCTGAGATGACAGGTATGGGATTGATGTCCCATTTTTTAGGCATTGAAGTACAATAGACTGATGATGACATTTTTTTCCTAAGAAAAATACACTAACGATATTTTGAAGTATTTAAAAATGGAGTCGCTTAAGCCTATTCGAACACCAATTGTAGAATGGTTAGAGTTAAAGAAGGAAGAAAGCAAAGAACTAATAAATCCCACATATTTCAAAAGCCTAGTTAATAGTTTAAGATATCTGACTTGCACCAAACCAGATATGGTCTATGGTATGGGGATTGTTAGTTGATTCATAGAAGAATCTCACTAATCACATTTGCAAGCAGTAAAATGAATTTTACGATATGTGAGTGTACCCATGATAATGGGATCTTTTACTCCTATTCTAACAATTTCAGTTTAGTGGGATACATAGATAGTGATTGGACAGGTAATGTGAAAACTTGGAAGAACACTTCTGGGTATGCTTTTTTTCTTGGACAAGGATTTTTTTCATGGTCCTCAGAAAAATAATAGGTTGTCATGCTTTCCACAGCACAAGCAGAGTATATGGTTGTAGCTTTTGCAGTATGTCAAGTAGATTGGCTTTGTAAGATGCTCAATGAATTAATACATGAATAGACAAGTTTTACAAAAATCAAGTGTAATAATAAGTTAGCTATTGCATTGCCTAATAATCTAATTTTCCATGGGAGAAGCAAGCATATTGACATCAAGTATCATTATATTTGTGAGTTAGTAAAAAATGGTGAAATTAAACTAGAATTGTAAGTTTGTAGATCAAGTTGCAGACATTCTGACAAAACCACTAAAGGCGAATGCGTTCGAGAAATTGAAGATAATACTTGGTGTTATTTCAAAATCAAATTTACGAGAAGCTATTGAAAATAATCTAAATTAGATTTAAAAAAAATGATAAAGGCCGAAGTCGTAAATTATGGAAACTGAAGCCTTAACTGTAATAAGATAAGGCCAGAGTTTGAGATAAGTCTGAAGTCTTTATTTTTGAAATGCAATAGATAAATCTTAATGAAAATAAGGTTGATATGTTGGGATAAATCATAAGCTTTTATCTTTGGAATACAACAGATAAAACTTAGTGAAGATAATAATGATTTATTAGGATAAAATTGAAGATTTTTTTTTCTTATCTTATTAATTTAATTTTGCCTATAAATATAACTTGTTTCAGATTTTGTAAGGCAATCAAAAAAAGTGAGAAAGAGAAATAAGCTAGCAAGTTTATGAGTTAGATAAAGTTTTTTTATGTATTGAGTTAAAGTTATGATCAAAGAATTTATCTTTTCTCATATTCTTCTCCAGAAATATTCTTCTTTTATTTTATTCTTTGGGTTTTTATTTCCAACAAATCTGTCATTTCAAATGAAATTTCAGATAAATAATCAAAATTCGATCATATCATATATATGAAAATAATTGTAAGCATATCATCATTTTTTATTATATAATTATCCAGTATTGTTTTAGTAAAATTGAACAGGGCATCATCCCTTCTTCTTTTGCAAACCGTGCTTAATGTAAGATACAAGAAGAGAGAAAAAGATAATACTATAATTGCATGATTTATTCAGAATAAACTGGACAGCTGATGGCTCCCATTGACTTAAAGTTGCAAGAAAATATAACAAATATATTAGCTAACGGCTAGGTGCCTTTAAGCTAGCCTTTCCACTTTTCAGATACTCCCCTCAAGGCACTGTATAAGCTGCAAAAATAAGCAAAATAATGTAAGAAGCAAACTAAGTAATAAAAAAGGGGCAAGAGAAAATACAAAAAAAAAAAGAAATTAATTTGATTCATTGAAAATCAAATTTAGGCAAACTGGATCCACGTCAGATGAGCCAAGCCTAAGACCCTAACGAACAATGAACTAAATCAGCTTATAGAAGTTTTGATGGAGGAGAGCAATAATGGTCAAATTAATTTTGATTTTTTTTCATTATATATTTGATAAATTTTGATTTAAATTTATTTGATTTATTTACTGAATCGCCAATTGAAGGAAAAAATTTGTTGAAGCAAGAAGCCCAAAATTACGTAGATTAAATATTATACACGTAACCTAAATATTTAAGTAAACAGCAAATAGCCCCATATATTATGTAACAAGAAAGCACATGTCTTTCAACATCTAAAAATTGACAATACTTTCACAACTGTGAGAACCATAGTTTCATGTATAACAATATTTGGATTTAATGTACTATACTTTGAAATTAAGTTTGAAGAAGTAAAGAAGAGTACTAACAAAATTCAATTTGCTAAAAATTCTTCGCCTCTTAAAAATTTTAATTTTAGTTTAATCACTTATTTTATCTATTTAAATTTTATTAAACATGGGATGAGTAAAATTGAGTGAATCAAATTAATATGATCGGCACTATTGAAGAAAGAATTACACTTACATCCACACTTGTAAACAACTGGGCGATTAAGGTTGCAGCGCTTGGGGATGGTGATGGCAACCTCAGGCTTGACTCCAGCAGGCTGTGTTAGAAAGCATGGCAGCGCACAGGCAAGCTGGGTTCCGTCCCATATTCTTAACCTGGGCACAGCAACTCTCAGAGACAATAGCATTCACGTCTTGTGCTGCTGTGACACAGGGAGCAAGCTTTAAAGCCTCAATATGAGGAGTGTCACCTGCACTCTCTACAATGGCAATGCTAAACAACACTAGGAAGCCAATAAGGCATAGGAACTTGGTGGCTGCCCCCATTTTCTTAAAAGCTTCTTCTCTTTCCAAGTGTGTACCAGTTTTTTCAACTTATTGCGGTGGGTTTTTATTAGAGTAGAAAAATGGATGGATATTCATAAATTTATTCATCTTTGATTTTATCTAAATATATTTATATTGCCTAACAAATCATACGGATGGATGGATGAATATTAATTCATTAATAAAATGATTATTAAATAAGTATGTATTGATATCTATTATCCATCTAACTTAAATTTTAATTTTAATTTTTTTATTTAAATATTAATGATCAGTTATTTGTTTTAGCAAATTTTTAAGTTTTTTTTAAACAAATACTAATTTCAAATAAGGTCTTTCTTTGTTCTAAATGTTTCAAAATTTAAAGAAACATCACTTTCATATCACATTTAATTGGTTTTCATTCTTATGCATGTTGTATGTATAATAAGTAAAAAAACTCTGTGAAAAAAAAAGGAAAGTATGATAATAAAAATATTTTATTCTTAGTTTATTAGTACTTTCAATTTTGTAGCACATATAAAAAATGCATACTTATGTGAGCAAATAATAAAAATAAATTAAAATATAAGATGAGAATTAAAATATGATCTAAAATTTTAATAATTAAAAATATTTTTTAATGATGAAGTTGAAATATAATATTAAATTTAATAGTAAAAATTTATTTTTAATGATGACAATAAAATATAATTATAATAGTAAGAAAGATAATAAGAATAATAATAATAATAGGATAAATAAATAGATAGATTGGATTTGACTATATATATAAGTTATGAATCAATCTATAATTCAAAAAAATTTTAATTGGGTTAGAAATGAATAAATGAATTATCATGAATTGTATTATTCTCACTGCATTTTATATCCAAAATACAAAGAAGTTGTGAGAAAACCAGATTGAATTAAAATTGAACTAAAATACAATGGGGTTGCCTTTTGTGTCCAATTGAGCTAGGCAGGTGTCTTTGGCAAGATAATCACATTTTTTTGGCGATATTTCCGGGTGTAACCCTTTCTGGAAGAGTGTGATAAACTCTGGGCGACTTTGCTTGTTGATGTCCAAATTGTGAGTGCATTTTATTTTATTTTTTCTAAGAATATTTAGGCAATGTCCATTGAAATAAAACTTTTATGATGTAGCCACAAAACACGTTAGAAAAGAAACCTGTGGATGGAAGTAATGATTCGTTACTAAATAGTTGGTGTTTTCTGTTTTATTTTCTTTTAAGATGCTAATAAGTGGTCATGATGATTTTGATTGCAATAATAAGTTGGACATGACAAATTTATTTTTTTATCTTAAATACATTGAAAGCTCTTAATTATTTAAATTTTCTTCTCACCGCCTCTACCCTGATTTGAGTGATTGATTTTAATAGTGTTTAATACTACCATATGTCTTCATTTTCGTTCCCCCATCCTTCAGTTTTTGTTATAATGTAAAATTATCACTTTAACCCACAACCCCCTCCCCCCACTCATTCCCCCTTATTATTGTCAGTTAAGTTTTGTCATGTATTCAAAAAAATTTATATTAATATATATTTTTATAATTTTCATAAAAAGTTTCATACTTTTCCTTTTTTTAATTATTACAAATAATTGTAAATAAGGAGGAGAATGACTTTTATATAAACCCCTATATCTGATCTCTGCCCAAAATAAAATACTATATTTGTAATATAACTCAGAACTAGGTGGGGTTTGAGCTATACTCGAAATAAAATACCAAATTCTGTTATAAAATTATTATAAAAGTAAATTAAAAGAATAAGAAAATACTAAAGAAATAGATAGAAAGAATAATATAATAATAAATAGGGGTGGATTTCTCTTATTTATAATTACATAAAATATTTCTTACAACCCATTATTTATAAGATATAAAGTCTATATGTTAAATTTACTGAATAATATGGTAAAAGGATCATAAAAGTGAATAAATCATATAAGGTAACCTATGTAGGTTAAGGACGAAGAAAGACTTCTTTATGTAAGTTAGAATAATACAAAGATCCTATGTACGTACACAATTAAAATGGATATCCTATGTAAGTTAGAGAATACAATGATCATAGGAACATCTGCAATTAAGATAATATTTATAACACTCCCTTTTGGATGTCCATTTTGTAAAAAAAATATTCTTTGTAATACGCAGTGAAATAGTACCTTATTAAAAACTTTACAAACAAAAATCCAAGGACAAAAACCTTGGTTAAGGAAAAAAGAGTACAATGTGTATTTATACCCCCTAATGATAGTGTCACTTGATATCTTTGAGCTGACGCATTCTAATATTATAACTAACTTTTCAATCGTTGCAATAGGAAGTGCCTTGGTAAACAAACTTGCTAAATTATCACTTAAAAGAATTTATTGAACATCAATGTTACCATTCTTTTGAAAGTCATGAGTGGAAAAAAGCTTTGGTGAGATATGTTTTGTTCTATCACATTTAATGTACCCTCCTTTCAATTGGCTATGCATGCTGTATCATCTTCATACAAGATTGTTGGAGATTCCTTTTCAAAGGATAAGCCACATGTTCCTCAAATGTGTTGAATTAACTCATTCTTGACTTATCTAATGAATTGCTAATATTTCTGCATGTAGACACCCAATTTTGTCTGAAATTTACATGTTTTATGGCCATATGACCCAAAAAATAAAAAAAATGACAATTTTTTATTATATTAACGAGATTGAAAAATTACAAAAAATGAATTCACAAAAGTAGAGTTATTGTTTTATACTAATCAGATAACATGTTTCATTATAAAAAAAAATTATAGTTAGATATTACTCAATAAACATTGAAAAAAGAAAGAAAGAAAAGGATACAAAAAAAATGGAAAAAAAAAGGAAAAAGTCTACTAGACCGCATCTCAAAGCAAAATGCTTGCTCTATGCAGTACTTTCTTCTTAAGCAATAAAGAAGTGTTGCTTAGAGTAATGTATCATTCCAAATTTGGGACTACAAATCTAAAACTAAGGAAGAATCACCACTCTAAAGAAAGTTGGCTTGTGATGGTTTACAGCATTGCCAAGGGAGTCGATCGACAGTTTTTGACAATTGGCGAGGGCATTCTTCATTCACTTTGCAACCAGTAGAGCGCCTAAAAAGACTTTAGCAATCTTGGTGAATTTCTAGTAGGGATGAGGCAAGACTTTGAAAGAGTACCTTGCTCATTCCAACATTTTAGCTTTAGAAATTAAATACCTTGTGAAGGTGTGGCAGTACACTAGATAAGTTTCGATTTACGATCAGGCACTTCTCTCTACCCCCGGCAAAGTGGCCAACATTGTGTATTGTCCCTATCAGAACTCCTAGCTCAATTAGAAAAGTATATAAATATAGAAGAAGTTGAGCTCACTCAAAGGTAGGTCAAGTAGACTAAAGTGGAAAACATTCCAGCAAGGTACGATTTCCCCATGGTGATTATATTTGATAATGGAAAATAATTCACTAGTGATAGCTTCAAAGGCTTTTGTCAAAGGCATATTCACAACTTGATATTGTTACCAGATGACCAAACATCTCATTCTTTTTTAATTAAAGGTTAGGGATCAAGTAGAACTAGTAAATAGAATTATTCTTCAAAGGCTGAAGAAAAGGCTGGATGATGCCCTAAGGAAAATGAGCAGAAGAATTGACAAGTGTTCTATGGTTTTAAAGAATCACTGCACATTTTGCTACGAAGAAAACCCTATTCATGCTTGTCTATGACAAGGAAGCTATTTTCCTAGTAGAAAGAGAAGTTTTCCCTCTCAGAAGGTTAGATCGACTATAACTTAGGCCAAGACCCCACTTAAACCTTCATTGTAAATGGGGCAGCGATGTTGGAAGTAGAACTAGAAGCTTTGCCCTTAGGGAAGTCACTAGAATCATGGGACTGCTTGTGAGACGACAATGTTTTGCTTTGGCTTAGAGAACTTTTGGCATGCCCTGGGGTTGTGTGCCCACTCAAAGCTTTTGAGCCAACATAGGGTTGGCTTTGATTTGTGTCATTGGAGCTGTAATTGGCTTTATCTGGGTTAAGGCTTACGCACGAATCTTTTCGACCTTTTATAGATCCATCTTTAAGTGGTTGATGTTTAAAATCTTTCCATGAAGCTAACAATTTGTAATTAAACAAGCATAAAGTTAATGTAAAGAAACATGTCAAAAACAATAGCACAAGTAAGGGAAGACATATAAAAAATACATTGTGAGTCAAAAAGATTTAACGCCAAGAGGCAAAGTATCAGGTCATGTTCATTAGACGAGTAGTCCTTAAAGGGATGATTTTTTAGTTGAAAAGCTGGCATTGTCCACTTCGTGGGGCAAAGGTATTCCTTATTATGAAGAAAAAATGGATGAAACCCCTTAATTATGCACACTTTGAAGAAAAAATTCTTCCACAATCGAATGAAAGTCAACATATTTCCAATGATCACCTTATCTGGCCACTGAGTGAGGTGGATTCAACCCCCAAACTTTTGTTGGGAGTAGGTGAAGAAAAAAAGAAAAGTGTCTATTTGAGGGGCT
Organism: Saraca asoca; assembly: GCA_026873985.1. Lineage (NCBI taxonomy): Eukaryota > Viridiplantae > Streptophyta > Magnoliopsida > Fabales > Fabaceae > Saraca > Saraca asoca. The sequence continues at coordinate 22,633 of JANHAO010003428.1, forward strand.
CAACATACTCGGAGGCAAGTCACCTCAAAATAGATGAGGAATGCCTAGGCATTCCATGTGAGTTGGTAAGGGCAAACATTGAGCTTTGGCAAAATGTCTTGTTGAAATGTGGTGAATAAAGGTGAGACATGCAACCGATCAACAATGTCCCCATAGAACATAACAAAAGATGATGTATCATAACTATACAAGCACTCATTAACTTCTATAGGATGAAAGGTAATCCCTTCAATGGATTCATTTGTCACATAAATCCTTTCCAACTCTATAATGCTCGGATCTCACCACTCAGTGGAAGGATAGATCATTTTCATGTTTGGGTAAATCCTCTTTAAGTCATCTAAGGCAGCATCAATTAGAAAAGCTTGCTTAGCTTCATATTCATTACTAGATCATTGAGCCATGATTATTCGAAGAGGGTGAGTAAAGTGAAATACGATATTCTTGAATGAATATTTGCTAAATTCAGATAAATTGGAATCAAAGTTTAAGTTGATATGGTTGTTCAACCTTCTAGACAGGAAACAAAAGAAGTTTATAACATCCTAAATTTTCCAAAAGTTATTCTGGCAATAAAATGACTTTTTAGAAAATCTGAAAAGGTGAATTTGTGAGAAATTTGAAATTTATGGATTTGAGGCTAAGAAAAGCCTAGAGATAGCAAGATTTGGCTATATGACTTTTGAGAATTCTTTGAAAATTGGAAATTTGATCATGAATGTTTAAGGAGTGAAAATCAGTATTTTTAAAATTTTATTTCTAGAAAATTTTAGAAAAATATGAAAAAAAGGGTTATGAATAACGAATAAGAGCAAAATTATAGCTGTTACGAAGATACTTAATTTAACTAATTCTATTAAAATTTTGTGATTTTTGGAAATTGATAGGTGTGATAAATTTGGACTTAAATGAAAGAAATAAAGAAAATAGGAAAGTGATCAACTTATAAATAGTGAGAAGTCACTTATTCCCTAAAATACCCTTCCCTAGCCGGCTTCCTTCTCCTCATTAAATACTCTCACACAAGCAAACCCATGCAATTGCCTTCTTATCTTCTTCCTCAAGTTTCCTCTTTCTCCTTTTACAAGCTTCACTTTCTCTCTCTTCATGTGAGTCCTTAATCTTACTTGTTATTTTCTTAGATTTTTATTACTAAATCCTCTCATCTTCCTCTTTATTTTGACATCAAAGTCATATTGATTCATTGAGTATAACTCAAGTTATGAATTTTTGAAGTTTTCTATCACTATTCATGATACTATTCAACCCATGAATTAATTCAGTTTTTTTGGCATTTTGAAGTTAATATAGCATTATTCATGATATAGGAATCATAATTTAATCATATAAGATTAGTTAATGAGAGAAATCTTTGAAAAAAGGATTGAAAGCTAATATGCTCTTATTTTTTATCTTGAAGAGCATAGAAGATTTTGTGAAAATAGTTACAGTTTTTGGTGTTTCAGCTGTTGAGGTGAGTGATACTTACCACTCTTATGATTATGATGTGATTCCTGCTTGGAATATGTTGATTTGTGGTACGTATTTGTGAAATGAGTTTTTGACATTATGTGATGAGACTTGATTATTGAATAGATATATTAGAATAGTATTTAGTATATAGTTGAAATAGCTGAGTTTATGCCTGTTTAAGCTACCAAAAACATGAGATATTAAGATTTTATAGTATGGTATTGATCTAGAAATAGCTTCCCCTATTTTTTTGCTATTTGCATGCAAGTTCTACTCGTGTGAGTCGAATTGCACCATTTTGAATTGAACCCATGATCATGCTTACAGAAATGCAGTAGTTTTTTTCTTGAACAATTTGAATCAAAATTTGAACTAGAATTGTACTATTCAAATCGACCATCCTTGCCCTATTTTTCAATTTTGATCACGATTCTAATTGCGTTTAAAATTAGACTTTCCTAAAGTTTTTAAAATTTGGCGAGTACTTGCACTTTTAACTACATTTCCTTAATAACAAAATATTTTACTCATTTAATTGTTCTCTTACTTAGCATTTTGAGGTCCAAAAATGACTTACTTCAGCTATGTTAGCAATAGCATGTATTTATGGTATAGTGTCAATTGGAGCATTATGCAAAATTCTACAGAATTTGGCTATTTTAAGTAGTTTCTATATTCTGATCATAACTTAAGCTACACTTGTCCAATTAATGTGATTCTTATCTTGTAGGAAATCTAAGACATGGCTCTATAAACTTCATGAAGACCTCCAAGGTTGAATCACCCAATTGGATATCTGAAATTATAGTTAAAATTAAGACTGCAGTCTGACCTTTATGCACTAATTGGACAATATCTAGAGTTATAGAAGTCCAATTAATGTCAAACTAAGCCCAAATGGAAGCTAAGACACAATGCTACATTTCTTATGAAAGCTTCTAGAGTTGAATGGATCATTATAAGTGTGAAAAATGAGCTGCAACATAGAGCCAGAATTATTGCGAGTTGGGCCTTTGTAGAATTTGGTTTTAAGGCCCCCGATTGGCATGGAGCTTAAGCCCAATGAACCATCCTTTATACCAGCTCACACTTAACCAGCTAGAAAGTAGTAAGCCAGAAGAAAACTAGAAGAAGTAGTCTGCATTGGATAGAACACACAAGAAGAGTGGTAGTAAGCAACCAAACTGCACCATAATCATTGCCTACTCACCTACCAGCAGTTGCCTTCTCTTGGCTCGAGGAAAGTCTTTTTGTTTTGGCTTTTTAGTTCAGTTTTCCAAGTAGTTTTTAGTTTAGTTTTCTGGTAGTAGTAGAGTAGGACATTTCCTTTCTTCTTTTCTTTATATTTTCTACCTTCCATGGAAGGCTAAACTTTGTAATTAGCACAAGGGGTAACAGACTTGAAGATTTATGTTGAGATCTGGATATTCCATTCTACATTCAATTGCTGGTCATTTCTTTCCTATTTCTTCTCTATTTTGCTGTGAATATCTAAGTTGAATGGCTTCTATCAAGTCCCTTTAAAAGTGGTTAAAAAGTTAAAATGTAGAAAGAATTGGATCTTGCCCTTTTCCCATTGGGAAATTTACATACACCTTTTAAAAACTTAATTGAAATGATTTAACTAAAACTTTTAGAACAAGTAGATTTGTTTAAGATTAAGATAAATTAGCTCACAAAATAAATCAACAATGTAGTAGAAATAATGATATAGTAAATAACATTGCAGAAACTAGAATTATAGATTACAAAAATTAAGATTGTGCAGTAATATAAAATGCAGGAAACAGATTTTTAAAGTGGTTCAACTTGAATTAAAACTGTAATTCAAGTCTACTACACTTGATTTTTCATGAACAGAAAGACCTCTTCAATTAAAAGAAAAACATCAGGATTATTAGGCTCCTAAATTGCCAGTTTTACAATACACACACAAGAAATTAACAGGCTTCTTGCTAACCTAGAAGAATTGGGACAGGCTCTTCTAAGCCTAAACCACAAGAATTAAACAGGAATTTTGATATCCTAGAAGAATTACAACAGGGCTCTTCCAAACCTAGAAACCAGATTTCTAACACCAAAAATCTAAAACAAAATAATAGAGATAAG